>JABXWE010007254.1:0-50917 GCA_014611495.1 Limonius californicus
GCCCAAATTAAATAAAATATTGTACTTTCCTTAGAAAGTTACATTAAATTTCTAATAATTAGACTTAACATGCATAGAAAAAAGTTGCAATTCATATGAAATTGCAGTACTCAGGAGAATTTCCCTTAGAATCCCACTAACTTAGGGCAAATAAAATTAAATTTCTAATTAAATGATTACAACACGTTACATCACACATGTAATAACTACAAGAAAGCTGTTTTTCCATTAAATTGAAATGTTGGAAAGAATTTCCCTTACCGGCCTACTAAACCGGCCCAAATTAAATAAAATTTTGTACTTTCCTTAGAAAGTTACATTAAATTTCTAATAATTAGACTTAACATACATAGAAAAAAGTTGCAATTCATATGAAATTGCAGTACTCAGGAGAATTTCCCTTAGAATCCCACTAACTTAGGGCAAATAAAATTAAATTTCTAATTAAATGATTACAACACGTTACATCACACATGTAATAACTACAAGAAAGCTGTATTTCCATTAAATTGAAATGTTGGAAAGAATTTCCCTTACTGCCCTACTAAACCGGCCCAAATTAAATAAAATATTGTATTTTCCTCAGAGTTACATAAATTTATAATAATTAGACTTAAAATACATAGAACAAGAAAGCTGTATTTTCCATTAAATTGAAATGTTGCAGATAATTTCCCTTAGAACTCAACTAAATTAGCACAAATTAAATAAAATTCATAATTAAAGTAATTACCAACAGCACTACATGCATAATAAATATACCACACTTAATTATGTTACATTTACACAAAGCTGCATGCTTCTAGGTATTTAATTTTTTCGGGAATCGAATTTAGAGAGACAAGGCCGCACCGATATAAATTTTGAGGTTAAGTCAATTACGGTTTTTTTTCCTGTATTTTCTACAGAGCTCCTAGACATACTTTCCATGTACGACTTTCCAAAATACTCTCAGAAATAAAAAGTTGTTATTGATAATTTTCCTAACGAGCTGTAAAGCTAGAATATTTTTCAGTTTCATCAAAACGTTTTAGAGAATTCCACAAATAATCGTCTTCCTTAATAGAGCCACGCGCACACGTAAATGCAAGAATAAATTTTCCATCGCACACTGAATCATTACGACGGAAAGAATTGGCAAAAAGGAACAGAACAAAGCACGGAAAATCTTTCAAACGCCCAGCGTTCATCTTCAATTTTAATCCTCTTCAGATTCAGATCACGAGAACCCTCAAGCTGAACATTTTCTCCCGTAAATAGTGAAGTTCCACAAGTTTCTTGACCTCCACTAAACTACTCTATATGAAAAATTCTGAAACTTTTACGTGACATCTCGAATGTGTCTAGACCAGCAAGAAGCTAAGATATAGGGAAGACTGAAGATGTTTACCCCGAACTTCTCGTCGGGACTTACACTTAATATTTTGTCTTGCCATGCAACGGACATCGATGTGAGTGATTCAGAGATAACGTATGCTTTCATGAAATTGAAATAAACTGCGGATGTTATCCATTTGTCTCGTGTCCCAACAGCAATTTTACAGATATGTGATGATCTACTTTATTTGGAAATCCCTCTGTATCATTCGGAAACGGTGACCGTCGGAATTTATTGGACAGCGTTGTCTTTCTGAATGTGACTCATTAGATGCTTCCATAAGGGAGGTTGTTGATTTTTAAAAGAAGAGGAGGGAGTTCCCTTGGGGTATAAATGTATAAATTATATTACCGAAGGGTTCGAAGTAATTCAATAAATAGCATTTCTAAGCGGAAATCAAAGAAAAAAGGAAGAAGTGCTAACTTTAAAGTAGCAGTTCCCTCTTTTCTCCAAACAAATTAAATTAAAAGAGCAAATAAAAGTGCCCGACGGAGCTCAAAGGAGCATATCAAGGTTGTCGTCTTCCAGTTAAACTAATAAGATGTTCATAAAAATAGCTTCCGGGCTAAACTCCTCTTTCACTTCCGGCGCACGTTCAACTCGAAATGAAATATTCCGGCAAATATGAAATATTCATCAGAGACTGGTGCATGATTTAGCGCCGACCAATTTCATAATGCGAGCTTTGGTGGCAGCCCATGTCGACATAAAAGGGCCCAACTCCACTTCAGCCCTGAGGAAACTGCCCATTTGCTACTTTCGCCCTATGAATAATGTAAACTTGTATTTAAAGCAGTCTGGGGCTTATAGAGACTTAATCGCGAATGCATTTTTTATTCAACGAGAACCATTTAGATTCGCGCTGCGATGATTTCAGATAAGCGCCGATTAATCTTAAAGCAATTACCATGGATTTTATACCCTCTAGGAAAGAAAAATCTATAAACCTGTTTGCTCAACATAAAGAAATTTAAGTACGTCCCTGTAACGTTTACCAAGACGAGTTCTGAAATTTTCAGGGAAGCTACAAACAATAACACATACAACTATACAGGAAAAAAACACTTAAATATGACATTAATACTAAAAAAACCTGAATTTTTTAAAATAATGTATTTCATCTACCTTTAATATGAATTTACAATTTTATCGTATGTTTTTTAGTTTCTATGAATATGGAATAAGGCAAACTAATTAAGACTTCAGATGTGTTTTAACCTACGTAAAACCAAAAAAATTCACTATGTGGTATACGAAAATACACGAATAATTAACGTTGCTCTCATGAATTTAACATATTCTCGCCGTGTGAGCTTTCCAGAAATTCAGGAATTTCGTTTATAATATTACGTGTACGTTTGTTGATTTGCAATGCTTGAATTTAAATATCACGATATACAGTTAGTCTTCCTTATCAACATCGGGTCGTAAAATTGGACGGCGTAATTGATATATTCAGAAGCAAACTGTATATCAATGTTATTGTGTAATTTCAGCAACCTGTACAGTTAGTTCACTTTTACAATTAGTTTTAGGCATGAATCTATTTTTTTTAATTTACATAAAAGTTACCAATATTCCCTCAAACATAGTATTAACGATTAAATTTTGATACGCTAATTTAATGGAATTTAAAATTCAGCGATCTCACTGTATAGTATATCGATCTATGTTTCAATTGGTCACGTAATTTAGAAAAGCATATATTGGTGCAAATATATGTAAATTACTGCGTATTTCGTGTATATAATAAAAACAAACTGTGATATATTTTAGTGCATATATGCACTAATAGGGGCGGGAATGGCTCAGTGGTAAGAGAGTAAAGCTTTGGATATAATAGTCCAAATGCTTCCCGGTTCGAATCACACCAGGGTCGGAAATCTTTCTAATTCCCGGAGTTATCGGTGCTGGGGACCTGTCTCCATTTGTCATTGGGAATCAATTTAATGGCACTCCTCGTGTTACGAACGCACCGGAGGAGCAACAAAATTATATACACAAAAATACACCATACACCAGGCAGGTTAAGTACGATTACGCACCAACACGGTAACCCGCAGGGTCAGGCCCTGTTACGCATAGCACACACTAGCTTAGCTTAGCCTCACACCAAAGCGATTAGCCTACAAGGGTTGTGGAAGCTCCATAATAGTAACAAAATATGCACTAATGTTACAGAATATTATAAACTGTAAGTAATATAAATCAATAAATATCTCATAGATAAAGAATTCAAAATAAAACTGTATCGTTCGTGTTTCTAATTTGTTTATATAAAATTTTTCACCTAATAATTGACTTAATTAGTTACGCAAAGAGCAATAAATTTTGTCAACATTTTATGCAACCTATTAGCTAGCGCAAAAATGACTAGGTTTAGACAGCTATTTTTTCAATTCTCGATGAGATACCTCAAAATATCTGAAAGATATGCTACAATAAACTATAATACATGAAACGAAATATGCAGTAGTCTCTCGAAAAACGCAGGAATCTGATATATTCAGTAGTCTTCTGATATATGCAAGAGTTATGTTATATAAGCCGGAATCTACCAATATGCGTAGGTAATGTACTGATATATGCATGAATCTGCTAATACATGCAGTAACTTAGTGATAGGCGCAGGAATCTACTGATATATAGAAGATTATACTGAATTATGCAGGAATATACTGATATAGGCAAGAATCTACAGAAATATGCAGGAATCTACAGAAATATGTAGGAATCTACAGAAATATGCAGGAATCTACAGAAATTTGCAGGAATCTACCGAAGTACCTAGGAATCTGCTTATATGCGCAGGTATATGGTGATGTATGCAGGAATTTAATGACATATGCAGTAACCTAGTGGTATATGCAGAAATCTACTGATATATTAAGTAGTCTACTGACATATGCAAATATCAACATATGTATGCCGGAATGTACCGATATACGCACCTATATACTGATATATGTAGGAATCTTGAAATATATGTCACCTAGTGCTATATGCAGGAATCTACCGACATGCGCAGGTGTGTACTGATATATGCAAACCTAATGGTATACGCAGTAACCTAGTAATATATGCAGAAGTCTACGGATATATTCAGTAGTCCTCTATATGCAAAAATTACTTATTTATGCCGAAATCTAATGATATACGCAGGAATTTACTGCTATTCTTAATAATTTACCTGCTATACGTAGGTATGTACTGATACATGCAGGTATGTTCCAATATATGCAGGGGTATACAGAATTATACAGGAATCGATTGATATATGCCGAAATCGACTGCTATATGCAGGAATCTAAAGAAATACGCAAGATGCTACAGAAATATGCAGGCATCTATGATATACGCAGGTATGTACTGATATATGTAGGAATCTACTGGTGTACATATATATACCCACAGTAAGCTAAAGATATATGCAGGAATCTACTGATTCAAACAGTAAAATCTACAGGTGTATGCTAGAATCGTCAGAAATATGCAGATATCTGATAAATGCAGTAATCTAATTGTTTGATACTGTAATCTACTGCTATATGTAGAAATATACTATCAGTAATCTACTCGTATATGTACTAGAAAATAAAAAGTCCGCAGTGTTAAAAACCGTATCTATTTACAATATAAAAGATTGAATAAATGTCGTTTACTAGTGGGTAAGAGCACGCACTGCAATTTATTATTTTATGTATTACAAATGTAGAAAATAGGTAAAGGACAATAAAGAGGGAGAGACCGTTAATGTACTGTATAAATGTGATTTATATGTATAGAACAAGAACAATCGGAAGTAAAATTAATAAATCAAAATATTTGCGGATTTACATGGTCATCTACAATTTATTTATTTAAATTACTATCTATGTACAGTCCAACTCGCTTAAGACGACCTCGGATATAACGAGATCAGTAAATAATTGGTATTCTTTACTGTATTCTTCTGTATACTGTATTGCTTCTAAATCAATTAAATTTTATTAATAATTTTTTACATATTATACTTGTTTATTTAGAAGAGAATGACAATTTGTTGACTAATGTCAAAGATTCCGTAACAAGTAAATTTTGCGTTTCCTGTTTAATTATATCTGAAATTTCAGAAATGAGCTTTCATGTAAGATCATTGGGCTGGGATGGTCTTCAAGGAATGAACTTTAGCCGACACCAAATTACCCTTCTAACCTCATTCTATCAATAGAAATGAATGCGGGAAAACCTATAATTCACAAACCACTAACTAGACCCCCAGTATGAAACATATTTGATATAGGATGGAATGATAAGGCTACAGGAAATATTTCTAGGGGGTTTAGCAGGCCCAGAAAATCGTTAGAGGGACTCGAGCTCTGCAGTTCCCCTAATCCGACGCCAATGTATAGTGGCTCACCAGAAGACCTCAATAGAGAACAAAAAATAAATAAATAAAAACCTGCCTCAATATTAATAGCAGCCGGAACATAGACATTGTTAGAGCGGTCTAACTAATTACAGCAAAAACTTTAAACCTCCATTAATTGAATTAGAGAGTCTGTGCCGGCGGAAAAACACGAAGGAAATTAGTTTCTGTAAGAGCCCGAACATACGATAATGCCCCTAATATGTTTCCGTTCAGAGGAATCGTTTCGGCAATGCGTCTCTTAGTTAGGGAATGCCTAAAGTTGGCGATATGAGAACCATAAACTGCGTTTGGTTTTAACGTGTCGTTTTATTAGATGTCGCACGCACATCCGGACTGGGGCAATTAGGAGCCTAATTAACTTTAATCAAGAAGTAGGGCAATTAAAACATTCCTTGGTGACATTTTATTTTACTTGGTCTTACTGGTTCTATTGATTACACTGTTGGGAGCATTATTCTCCGAATAGAAACAAGGCGGATACTGAAATTTAAAATGAAATTAACGCTAAGTGCAGCGTAGCAGTTAAATCCGAGCTACTAATCGATTGCAGTATAAAAATAGAAAACCAACTGATACTGGGGAAATAAAATTATTCAAGAGACATTTATTCAGCGATAATAATGAATAAAATACAATACGAATGGCGCTTTCACACCACAGCCAACTGTGTATGAAATTCAATCATAATCAAACTTTTGTTAGTAATATTTTCAGTACATAAAATAAAAGTATTTGTGAATAGGCCGAAATAAAAACCCTTACTACGAAATAAAATTCACTACCTACTCCAGATGGTTAGAGCGCTGGGTTCCGGTATGGAAGATCGGGGGTCAAATGTCTGGCCGGCGGCCTAACCAAATGATTGGGTACCTGCATTCGAATAAACAAGGGGTAATAATGCGGTTGTCTCATGCGTGATGGCCAACACGTGTAGGGAAGTTACGACCTTCCGCCTTGAAGGCCTAACTGGTTCATGAGGTATAGAACCTCACCATTATTATATTATTATAGTTACAGTTAATTTCGCAATTCATATAAAATTTGCGACACAAAGGTAAAATTTCCCCAACCGGTATAAAATCTAATTAGTTTCCCTCAATTTAACATGATGGCTATGGCTTTTCGAATTTTCCAGGTTAGTGAAAATACTAGCATCTGCAACAAAAACATTTCCGTGGGCTAAATGAAAACGGTATGGCTTTTAATATACATATAAATAATCTTTAAAACATGTAATATAAAAGCCTCACAAATAAAAACATTTATTGGTTAAATCAATGAACAATAAAGAGTATAATATCAAGACTTCTTGTGTTTTCGAACGTCGCTGCAAAAGTGTCGCGGAGTCCGGCTTCTCTGCAGGATGACCTCACCATTCGTTCCCGAAATCGACAATTAGGTCACCCACAAGCACGGCTTTGTTAACGAGCGCTTACAGTCGGCCAGGCTGCCAAACTCCACGACCCCGTGGAGGATCTTTCATCTGTAACAGTAATACAAGATATAAACAATCAAATTTATAATTAAAAAGGAGGTTCAAACGTTCCACCGCATCGGCAGACGTTAAACTTTATCGGTGTTGACTGTAGAGTCAACTACATTCTCGTTGTTAGGTTGAATTGCAGAAATCGTACTCGGACAGTGCGAGTTTTCCTCATCGTCAGTACCGACATCACTTCCGGTCGATACGTTAAATGGTTTCAATTTATCAACAGAACATACCCCTTTATAGGGTTTCTGAGATCGTACAGCACCTGGCATATCTTCAACAATATACCGGTCATTTCCCAGAACTTTCGTTATTATGTAGGGACCACTATACTTAGGGAGCAACTTTTTACTCATTCCATCATTCGTGGTCATGATTCGTCTGACAACAACGTGTTGTCCTTCGTAATAATTCGTACCTTTAGCCCGCTTTGCATCATAGTAAGTCTTTTGCTTAAATTGCTCTTCGTTAATTCGTTCACGTGCACTTTGTCGTGTATTATCAAGCTGATTATCACGAACGTCTTCGCAAACTGTTGTACTCAAAAATGAGTCATAGACACTTCGTGGTTTATAGCCTAAAAGCAATTCATAGGGACTTTTCCCTGTTGTTTTATTAATTGTGGAGTTCAATCCCCACTTTATGCGGCTTATTGCCTCATCCCACTTTCGTTCATTATCTACAGTGGATGCTAGAGATGCTAAAATCGACCTGTTGTACCGTTCAGCTTGTCCATTTGCACGTGGTGTAGCCGTTGCGTTTCGGACTACCTTAATGCCACGATTATGACAGTAATCAGCAAACTTTTTGCTGCTAAAGCAACTGCCTCGATCACAGACTATGCGACGAGGTACACCAAACGTTTCGATAATACCATCAATAAAGTTGAGTGCAGGTGCTACTTTCGTATTAGGAACAGCTTTGATGTACAAAAACTTAGTGAACCCATCAATAGCTGTTATCAAATGCGTATTCCTTTTTGTGCTCTTCACAAAAGGACCTAAATGATCCATATGTAGTGTGTCCAAAGGAATAGAAACTTTTTCTATAGGATTCAAATAACCGGGCCGTTTTCCCGCAGGTTCCTTGTTGTAAAGACAGTTCAAACAACACGCAATATATCGACGTACATACTTTCGCATTGAAGGAAACCAATAACTTTTACTAATAGATGCCAACACTTTATCTAAAGCAAAATGTCCGGCGTTATCGTGATAATACATAACAACTTGACGTCGCGCAGTTTTTGGTACTACCCACCTAAGCCCTTGAGGGGTTACTCTATACAACCGTTTATTTTTCAACTTATATTCTCTATGAATATTATGTTGTTCCCTGTCAGAAGCCGCTTTGGAAAGTACTTCCAATAAGTACTTACAGCGTTCATCCTGCAATTGTGCAGTTAGCACCCAGTCATCTTCACATATGTTGATTGTTAATATTTCTACGTCATCAAAACCTTCACTTGTACCTACGGCATTTCGACTCAAGGCATCAACATGAGCCATTTTAAGCCCAGCGCGATATTCGATTGTGAAATCAAATTCCTGCGCAGTTAACCACCATCTACCTATACGTGGTATTAAGTCCCGCTTGGTAAACGCAGTTCTTAGAGCGTTACAATCAGTTATTACCTTAAATTGTGTTCCAAGGAGGTATGTACGGAATTGTTTGAGAGAATTAACTACCGCTAACGTTTCTAGCTCATACGAGTGATACCTTTGTTCCTCCTTGCTAGTCTGGCGACTGAAATACGAAATAGGCTTTAACTGTCCGTTTTCTTGTCTTTGCAAAAGTATCCCTCCTATGCCCCACTTACACGTGTCTGTATGCAATTCCGTTTCGACGTTTTGTTGGAATATAGCTAACACTGGTCTATCTATCAAGTTGTTCTTCAGAGTTTCAAATGCATTGTCTTGTGACTGTGACCACGTGAATTCGACACTTTTTTTCGTAAGTACTGTCAAGGGTCTAGCTATAGTTGCAAATCTTTCCACGTACTTCCGGAAGTAACTAGCTAGGCCAAGAAATTGTCGAACTTCGTGAACATTGGTTGGCTTTGGAAAACTACTTACGGCTTCAATCTTTTTACGACCGGGTTTGATTCCCTCAAAACTTATTTCGTGTCCTAAATAATCAATGCTAGTCCGAAAGAAATAACATTTGGACAGGCGCAACGTTAAGTTGGCATCACGAAGTAATGATAAAATTTCCCTCAAAATTTTCAATCCACTTTCTATGTCTCTAGATGGTACTAATATATCATCCATATACGCTAAAGCAGTCGTAAAGCGCATCGAACCTAATATACTATTGATTGTTCGTTGAAATACAGCAGGTGCGTTTGCTAAACCAAACGGCATGCGGACATACTCATAATGACCGTCAGGTGTGACGAACGCTGTTTTAGAAATTGATTCATCCGACATTGGTATCTGATGATACCCCGATGCCAAATCTAAAGTACAAAAATACTTACAGCCTTGTAGTCTATCCAGATGATCATCCACTCGTGGTAGAGGGTAACGATCTTTTATTGTTTTCGCATTAAGAGCCCTGAAATCTACACACATTCTCATCTCACCTGTCTTTTTCTTTACTAGCAAGATGGGACTCGAATATGCAGATGTCGATTCACGTACTATATCATTCTTAAGTAACTCTTCCACCAAACCTCGAACCACTTCTCGTTCCGTCCGGGACAAACGATATGGTCTGTAGGTCACGGGTATCTCATCCATTAGGTTAATTTTCATTTCTGCAGCTTGCGTTTTACCTAATTCACTCAACGTTTGAGCAAAGCAATCACGATATTCATTTAAAAGGGACAATAGCTGCACTTTGTAATCGTCACTGAGATCCTCGTCTACTTGTGGGTTGATATCCGCAAACTGTAATAGTGAAAGCTGTGTGACATCAATTTTTAGAACACTTACCCCTTCCTCTACTTCTTCGGTACATGGCATCCCTCGTGCTAACACCTGCAACTTCCTAAAATGTAAAGGTAAATTGGATACGTTGAGCACCGGTAGCATTCCATCAACGGCTGAAGTTACACATCGCGGAATCCAGTGTTCTTGATCAGGTTTTGGTCTTCTCTGCATTTCGACATAAACATGTCCAACATATTCACAGCCTCCGGTAATAGCCACATGACCAACATGATTGGGTGGTATGACCGTGGCTTGAGTTGCCCACAAAGCAATTTTTCTTGCTGGAAGATCCTCAATTTCAGGTAACAAAGCCAGTTCTTTGTTAAACAGCCTAACTTGGCCGTCCTTCACAACCATGACAACATTAGGATCGTTCAGAAAGGTTTGACCGACAATCATTGGTACACTTTGTACATCGTCGTTCACCACTATTACATTTACACGTGCTTGTGCTAAATCCGCCTGGATGTGTGCCCAAGCTTGCCCTATAGCCTTGCATGATCCGCCAGCGTATCCTTTTATCGTCAGCTGAGTGGGTTCCCATCTAAGCCCTATTTTCTCAGCATTTTCCTTGCGTAAGGTTACCACACTGCATCCCGAATCAATAAAACCTCTAATAGCGTGATTATTCAACACGCAATCGATAAAGTACGAGGCCTGACTTTCACCACCAATGCTACAATAATTAACTGCGACTTTTTCGTTTTTCGCTGAAAGCTTCCGGTTGCAATGAGAAGCTTCGTGTCCAAGTCTTTTACATTTATTGCATTCTAATCGTGGTTTAGGGCATTTATTCGCCAGGTGGCCTTGTTCTGTACAATTAAAACATTTGAGTGTTGTTTCTGAATGTTTTCGCACGGTATCACGTTTGTAGGGGTGATCGCGTTTTGGAAAATAACGACGTTCGTTAAAAGGTCCCAAACGTTTACGATCGAATTTTCTTTCGTTGTCATTGCATGACCGTTCATCGTTAGAACGCACGTTAGTATCCAATGTTGACAGGTAGTCGGTGTAAAGTAATTCAGGTGTCGGATACCGACCTGCCCGTGCACCCATTTGCAATGTGGGGTCTCTCAATCCGTCAATAAGACAAGATACCGCATCTTTCTCTACAATTTTACAAGCTTGGATTAAATCCATTTTGCCAAAATAATACTCTGTCATTGTTTCATTGGATTGTTTTACGCGGCCTATAAGCTTTCGAAGGGTCGTCGCAAAATCATGATGATCGGGAAATGTTTTGATTAATAACTCTTTCCATTCGAGCCACGTAAGATTATAGGTATGAAGGTTATTATACCACGTTTTTGCTAAACCACCCAACCTATTTTGCATGTGATAAATTTTAGTGTGATCGTTCCAATGATTAATGGTACCAAGTTGCTCAATCTTATCAATCCACCGTGCCGACGTAAGATTTGGATTACCTGGGGTAAACTCGGGAATACAGTCGCTTTTTACAGTAAAGCGCATAACGTTACTATTTTGGCCAACATCTGCTACTACATCACGCTGTACCAGTTGCTCAACAAGTTTTTCTAAGCGCGCCAATCTATCAGTAGATTCAGCTTCCGCGGTTGAAGGCTTAGCTGCTCGCGAACTGGACGATGTAGGCTTACGTTTGTCGTTATCATACCCAGTATTGTTTCGTTCAACACGATAGCGATCTTTACTATTAGTAATACGATACCTGGTTTCATCCTCTGAACTTGGCGAACGCCGTCGTCGCCGTGACTCACGCGTCGATTTTTCCATAGTCAATATCTCGTTAAGAAATGGTCGTTAGTGTATAAGAACAATAATAGTTCTTTTAATGGGAATGCCAGCTGCGTCCAAAAATGTTTGAGTACACACGCACTGGTAATACACCCAAGAAAGCACGTAATTACCAAATATTGCACAACAAAAAGCAATACCCTAAGGTTTATGTGAAACTGCACTAAACTGCACCAAACTCAACGGAAACTTTGGGAAAAGCTTGAATTCAATCCCGCCGCTGCACTATAAAAGCCTCACAAATAAAAACATTTATTGGTTAAATCAATGAACAATAAAGAGTATAATATCAAGACTTCTTGTGTTTTCGAACGTCGCTGCAAAAGTGTGGCGGAGTCCGGCCTCTCTGCAGGATGACCTCACCATTCGTTCCCGAAATCGACAATTAGGTCACCCACAAGCACGGCTTTGTTAACGAGCGCTTACACTTTTCTAACTGAATGAACCATTCATTTTGTCCCTATCCATCGAATTATGTGTGCACTCAAAATCTTTGCCTAGATCCGGAAAAACGGGAGAAAAGAGTTTTTTGAATAGACGGTATTATAAACAAAATTGATTGCAGCGTCTTAAAGATTTAACAAAATATTCATTGTTTAATAAACGAAAAGATGCCGCAAGAGGTATTGCTCCGTGCGGTCGCAGGTGACACAAGCAGCATCCACTCAACTGTGTTTACATTGTGTCATATAACTGTTACACGTAATTTGGTTTTGTCAGCAGGTTTGTTTTACTAATTTTGTGAAGCGATCGTTTTATAATAGAAACGAAAGACAAATCTACAGTAAAGAATAAACTATAAATAGTCGGTTAAATTTACGGTTGTAATTCAATGCTTAGAAAGAATCTTCACGCACAGTCAGCGACAAAAGTAATGACGCTATCAACAGTAGTATAAGTAACCCGTTGCGATTCAAGATTCAGATTTAGCTATAACCTTCACCTCATTCTCAGCCAGGATCGTATCCGCGCCACCTTCAACTAAATTACAAAAATACAGGTTTTGCAAATTTCTTTTGGTGATTTTAAACGGTTATAGGAAAGACTGACAAATGTTTAAAAAAAGCTAAAGCAATGTCTGAACAGAGCTTTTTGTCGTTCGCTTTATCAATATTTAGAAGCAAAAAACAATCCTTTTTCGAAAAATGTCGCTTTTTAACTTAACTAAGGTGAACTGGTCAACTTCTGCTTGATAAGTCCTAATTGTAACATACCGAGTCTTCGCTTTTAAAGTCGAGGACTTACCCTGGTTACAAGGTTCATATTATTTCTACGGATAGTTTTAATGTAAGAATATATTAAAACTTACCAAAAGTAAAAATGTCAGAGTAAATCATCACCTAGAGAGCATTTTTCGATTTTCTAAAGTATGGAAATAAAGATATTGTTCAAAGTGACCCCAAGTAGTGCTTGTAAAACTAGGCAATAAATACAAGTGAAAAACCTGATCTCAATAACTGGGCATTATAAGGTTAGCGTACGATATTGAAATTGGTTGTTAGTACCAAATTGAACGAGATATTTATATAGTAGTATATTTATATAAAGTGAAGATTCTCAAGAAGCTTTCGATGATTTAGCAGTTGGACTATGCTATTTAAGTTCTACCAAAAGCTACTAGCAAAGTTTTGAAACACTGTAACACTGTTGTTGTCCGGCAGTATTCAGTAACTTAGCCACCAAGATCGCCAGAGCTCAACCATACACATTTATGGTTATAAGGTATTTAAGCAAACCTACAAAAGCAAGACCTTTTTCAGCAGAGCTGAAGAGTACAAGAAAAAGTAACATTTAAAGTGAACGTATTATTTAATATAATAATTTATTTTTGCGTACAGAAAAGTAGTTATTTATTTTATAAACGAAAGTATTTTAAAATGCCAATTACTTTGAGTAACCCTGTGTATAAGAAATGTTTATTAATTTTAATGTTGTATTATCATACAGGGCAGGGAAAAGTCAGTACAGGAAATATAATCACAAATAACTCTAATCCAAATACACGGACTATCCGTATATGCACGAAAATGTATAGTATTTTCTTCTAAAATCTGTCAAGGAACTGCACTGAATACTGGATTCAAGAGACTCTACATTGATTTTCAAGTACTTTTCTCCCATTTCTCTAACGTTTGCTTCACCCGGTATACAAAATAAATTGGCTTATGCGAATATAATGAGGGCTCGCTAAAACACGAAGTCTAGCTTCCAAAATACTTTCATGTAGGAAGTTGATAGTTATACCATATCACCTCGCACGAGTTCTACTTTTTTGAAAGTTTGGTGGTCATTTTGCAATTAATTTCGTGGTCAAGGTTTTTTTACAAGGTAAATGGAATACGTCGCTTAGAACATTGACCTTGGTGTCTCCAGTCTGTTAGTCTGGAAAAATGAAGGTAAATTACTTCCCGGGTCACGGAAATACTATTAAGTTTTAAACAGGAATTTAATTAGGTGTATGTATACCCGTTTCAGCAACCTACCACGTGTGTAAGTTAACTGCGATCGTTATATTCGAGCAGCTGTAATTATTGTAATTGTATATTTATAATTTCGTCGAATTTCGGGAAAAGTTAATCACGTGAATACAATAGTATTATATAATTTTTTGTACCCATAATTGAACAGGCTTCAATTTTATACATCAACAAGCAGTCAACTTCCAACTGTAAAGAGTAGGTACCTAATAAACCAAGGAGACACAGCATAACCAACTGCATGGTTCTTAGATATTTTTAGATTTTTACTCCTTTACCTTGAACAATATCACATGAACATCGATAAATAGGTCCAACATTTCGGATTTGTCCAAATTACTAAATCAATTCCTCATTTGCAATTCCCACTTCTTGAATAAATTAAATTTGCAAACCAAAACAATGCCAGGTTTCATCAGAAGTAGATACTTCACAATTCCCAATTATAAGCTTTACAGAAGTGACCGTGAGTCGTTGGCTATTTTTTTAATATTTAAATTTAAGGTCTGGAGCAGAAAATATAAGCCCTGTGTGTTATTTTTTTAAATTGATGCCCCTTAATAGTTATTTTTATAACAAGTGCCGAAAACAATTCATTACATAAAAGTGCATCTGCACGAGTATATGGAATTGTTTTCGGCACGTGATATAAACAACATTTTACTTACAACTATTCACTGAAAAAATTATTATAATGTGATTAAAATTTATAAAAAATTTATACTATCCCGTCAAGTCGTGATTTTACGACGTTGCTAAGGGCGTTGCTAAAGTTTGTTGATTGCTTCATATTGAAACAGAGGAAGCTAACGTTAACACGGTATGTAATAAGAAAATTTTGAGTTCGAGTTGTATTAATATTAATAACTGTGCTAATTGTGTAATACACATTCAAAAACAATAAAAAGGTCAATTTGACATTTCTGTAAACAAAAACACATGTGTTTTTTGGAAACCTCGAAAGCACAAGTGCATTAAACGTCTCCTTCCCAACCGTTGTCAAGGCTATTTTAGTTACGTAATAATAATAAAATCAAACAGTTGTAGGTAAAAATATTAAACTATACTTTTTCCGCAACTTTAAAATAAGGTCATTTTTAAGATGTCATATTCATTTTTTTTTCTGGAAACTACTTATTTGTGTTTGTAATATAACCTATAATTAATTCATTCATGCCCTTCATATTTGATATTTGCAATTAACCGTTGTGCTATAAAAATTACTTACAATCGTCACCTTGCCACAAAAGAGAGAAAAAACGAATAATTGTCACAGACTAAAGCATTACAACGGCATGAGTTTGAAGTGTAGATAGAATGACTTTACATATAAACTTAATTATAATTCTTCAGACCATTTTTAAAGTTATTTTATAAATGGGATTTTTAAATATTGACGAAAAACGCCGTATATTCTATTTCTTATATATTATACAATTAAATGCTGTAGGTATTACTTTTAGGTTTATTTTCACTAATCTTGTTGCTAGGTAGGTAAAATCGTGAAATGTCCTGTAATTTGTATTTTTTAAGCAATTTTATTATACCCCTAAAAAATATTAAATTATGCTTTTCCCACAGATTTAAAATAACGTCATTTTTAAGATGTCATATTCGTTTTCTTCTGGATACTATTTGTGTTTATAATATAACTTATAATTAATTCGTGCTTTTTATATTTGTTATTTGCAATTAACCGCTGTGCTATAAAAATTACTTACAATTGCCACCTTGTCACTTAAGCAGGTACTAACTTTAATCAGTATTACCACAACAACGGACAAAACAAATAACTTCCACAGACAAAAACATTATGACATTATATATTTAAAGTGTAGAATGTTTTTGGGCATAAGTCTCATTGTCATTTTTCCATCAATTTTCAAGTTTTTTTTTATGATTTATTAGAAATTGAGAAAAAGCGCTAATGTATTATGCAATTAAATATTTTTTTTTCTGATTCATTCATACTACCGTTCCCCCTCCGGAATCTCGCGGGCGTGCCTTACATACTAACCATTCATGCAACATGCACCCTAACCTTAACTAAGCGAAATACAGTCGCCCCAGTCGGGATTCGAACACCCCAGCCGATCGACCACATTTCGCTGTGACCTCGAGTGGCAGCGCGTATCCGCACTACTCCACCGAGGCCCCATGCAAATAAATACTACATCCACTACTTCTAACCTTGTTTTCACCAATTTTATTGTAAGTGCATAGGTGAAATCGTTAAATTTAAACGTTAATTTGGCCAAAACTCTTTACACACGTTGGAATGTTAATTAAAAGTTATTTTTTTATAATTTGCAATACTAACCTTACAACCATAAAATAGTATTCCACTAGAAATTACTTTAGAAATCAGAATGTTGTACATAAAATAGAGCTGTATATTTTTTGTACTGGATAGGTACTTCTACTATTCACAGAATGTATATAGAACAATCCAATTGAAATAAAATTAATATATTTACCTGTATTTAACATCTGGATGAAAAAATGCAAACATTTGTGCTGTAGTATTATTAACAGTTAAGCTAGGTATGCTTTTAGAAATCAAGTATGTTACTAGTACAGGAAACATTAATTTAGGAAGCTTTATTTTTCATTTAAATATATTTTTTTTAATTTTTAGCATTATTTTAATAAAAAAATACATTACACTAAATTGGTCTGTTTCATAATCATCAGTTCCTAAGCCGATTTGACATGAGTTTACTAGCGCCACTAGTCAAACCAGTTGAAATATAATGCCAATCAAGGCTTATACTATTACACTTCATATGTTATTTCACGTATAGGTTTTAACAGTCTAGTAGATATTGGAGTTGTTATTTATAATTACACCTTAAGTAAAATGCCATCAAATGGGTCCTATAGAAGCTCATGATCGGATTCGATGACTGTTCCAGACATTGTTGCAAAGGGTTTGTATAAATGTATAGTTATCATGTTCCACATTTAAAAAAACAGGATTTAATCATTTGAGTCACATAAGGAACGCACACCGAATTTGGTGGGCGAATATTTCACTTACATTTAAGATCCCGTTTGGCTTCAACATTGTCCTATCTTCTCTGTTTGTCGAACATTCATTGAACAATACGTTGGCTCGTAATACTTGTAATAAACCTATTTTAATTGATTGGGGGCTACGTACGCTATCCTGTCCACCGTAATGGTGCGTTTACATCATTGATTCACATTTTAGTTATTTAGTAATATTTGCTGCTTATTACAAGAAAGTAAAAAAAGGCTCATTCTCCTATAAATTATAACGATTATAGTTGAGGAAGGAAGTTGAAGTATACCTATTATAATATACTATATATTATAAAGTAAAACATACAAGTGTAGTGGTAGCTCAGTTGGCAGAGCGCTCGCTTTCTGGACAAAACGTCATTTATGATGACTTGGGTTTAACTCGCCAGCATTACCACACGGTATATAAAAATCTTGTGGCTGCAAAATACCATACACAATTTCTCAATCGGGTTAATAATCTTAATGCCAAATATCTTCTCTGAAATCGTTCGAAATCGACGTTAAAGTGTAAGTCCTCCATGTTTCTACCTAGCGCTGAGGAGAAACATGTGGCAGAGAAGAGGCCGGTGTCCAGTAGTGAGACTAAAAGGTCGTTAATGATGTTTTAAAAAAAAAAATATGGATATAGATACCCTAGAAAATAAATTAAGAAACTACATAAGAACAACCACAAAGAAGGTATGTTCGATAACGAAATTGAAATACTCGAAAATAAAGAAAGAAACCAGAGATCTGATGAACCAACGGAAAAACATGAGTGGCAATTCCCCAAAATATGCAGATCTGAACAAAACCATCAGGAAAGAGATTAGAAGAGACATAAGGAGCTATAACACAGAACTTATACGATCAACAATTGAAAATAACAAGAACATGAAATGTTTAAGAAATGAGAGGACAAACGGGAAAATTAAAATACACCAGCGGAAGAACACAGATGACAATCTGGAAGAACAGAAGACAGAGACTACTAACATCGTCGAAGATTTTACGTCAAATTCTACTCCTCAAGCAACTTACAACTATAAAACAGACATTTTGAAAACATCAGCATAACGAACGTCGAGTCAGGGAAATTTCGGATATCACCACGGATGAAATAGAATATGCCCTCCCCAACTTAAGATTGGGCGAGTCCTGGGTGCCGACGGAATTACTACAGAAATGATAAAACTAGGAGGTGTAGCCACAACAAACTCAATAAACATATTACTAAATAAATGTCTCCGAAGCCAGAGTATCCGAAACCTGGAAAAACTCCGTTGTCGTCCTATTATACAAAAAAATGTGACAAACTCATAATCGACTATTATCGACCCATAAGCCTCCTACCACATCCCTACAAAGTACTAACCAAAATCGTTACTAATAGATTAATAAAGAAATTCTACGATTACCAACTGCCCAAGCAAGCTGGATTCCGGATACGGTACTGCAGAACACATTCAAACCGTGAGAACACTAATAGAAAAATGCAACGAATATAACGGGTTACTCCACCTAGCCTTCATGGACTATACCAAAGCGTTCGACTCTATCGAATTGTGGGATATCTTGAATGCAATGAAACAAGCCAGAATAGATAGCAGATACCCAAATCTTTTAAAATAAACTTATTTACGGTAATTTACCATCCAGGTCAAAATTGCAGAAGACCTCATGACAGACAGAATACCTGTGCAAAGAGGAGTACGCCAGGGGGACACAATCTCACCTAAACTCTTTACCCTCGCAATAGAAGATAGGAAGCAACTGAACTGGGAAACAAAAGGCATTAACGTCGATGGCCGGTATCTTAGTCACCTCCGATTCGCGGACTGTATTGTTCTAATCGGCAACGACATGGAAGAATTCCAACAGATGTTAGCCGAACTGAAGACGACATCAGAAGAAAATAGGCCTTACAATGAATATCGCGAAAACCAAGATCATGACTTCGGAGGATACGATACTCAGGGTTGGTGACGATGTCCTTGACAAGGAGGACAAACATATCTATTTAGGGCACACTATAAAAATAGGCAGACTGCAGAGATAGGAACACGTAGGCGGCCATCGGAAAACTAAGCTATATCCTAAAGAACCCTAAAATTCCCACAAATTTAACGACGAAAGTCTTCAATACGTGTATCCTCCCGCTGATGGCCTACGAAATGGAAACAGTGTCAATGATCATTAAATCACCTAACAGATAAATAACGACGCAACGACCGATCGAACGCATCAGAAACGAGGAAATCAGACGTCGAACCCGAACAGAAATCGTTATAAAAATTATTGCTAAAGCGAAATGGAACTGGGTAGGTCACGTCGTCAGACAAAATGGAACTTGATAGGCAAGACAAGTGATACAATTGAGACCAAGAGCAAACTGGACGAGCGTCGGCAGACCACAACGAAGATGGACCGACATCATCGAAAAGGTAAGGAAACAATGACACCGGTGGCTCAAAACAGAAGAGTGGAAGACAAGAGAGGAGGCCTATGTTCAGGAGTGGACAATTAGGGGCTGTTAAAGAAGAAGAATGATTGACGTAGTATTAATTGAAAATTAGCACAAGGCCCAGAATACATCCAATAATAGTATCACATTATGCATTATATATGTTAACGGAAACACTCTAAACGGCTTTTTTAAAATGTCTACCTGCGGGGGTAAAAATGTATAGCTGTTTGCTATCATTGTTTTTACACATGTAAACTCTTAAAGGTGAAACATTACGTGATAATTCAGATAGGCAAAATTCTTAGTTAGGGTGTACAATGGGCCAAATGTGGCCTAAGTGCATAGAGATGCTTGGAAAATCGCGTCCTAGATCTCGCTCTTTCAAATCATCATCATCAATTCAGATCGATCATTTGTCATTCAAGTTTACTTGTTTCAAAGTTAAAAACTCAACAATTTTGAAAATTCTGAAAGTATAATGGCCTTGTATATCCCCGGTTCAACAGACGGGTTTTCGCTTGCATTGTATATATCTATTCGCTCGTTTCTGCACGTTTGTCGAACAAACAGCTACACGGTTTTAGTAAAATACTTCAAAAATAGTAAATATTGGGGGATTTTGGAAGAGGGATAGAAAAACAAAATTTATAAACCAGTTCTGAATATTTTATGATGAAATGGCCTTTAACTCCGTACGGAAAAAATTATAGATTGTTAAAATAAAACATTTTAGCGTTTTTTTAGATTCACATACAAGACGACACGAAGTCAGGGCAAGCTAGTGGTTAAAATATGAGGAAAAAATTATATACACATTTAAACAGTAATTTTCATATTAGTGTGGTCAATTTATACAGGTTTTATTGTATACTGTTCATTTGAAAATACTTATTTCTAAAATAGCTCATATGAGTTTAAGTACGAAGATCAATTACTGCTGTCAGTAATGTCCAATGATTTATGGCCATCATAAAAGCTATATAATTTAACATGCAATTAGTAGGTTTTGTTTCAAACGCGCAGGCATATTTATGCCATGAAAACGCAAAAAAAGAAACATGACTCGAGAGAAGAATAGTGTTTATGCAAATTAAAATTTTATTGTTGTAACGGTACAACTATCAGCCCATTGTTGATATTAGTTTTTTGATTTTTAAACTGAATACTACGCAATGATTATTAATTATATTACGTAAATGACACAGCAGGTAAAGGAAATGTACCAATGAGAATTTAAAAATATATGTAGGCTAATTTCAGCGATATGAGTAATATTTCAAATAGCGCCAGAAATATGCAACACTTTTCTCATCAGATATTTAGTTACAATAATAATTGTTTACTTTATAAACACTTTTTAAAAGTGAATATAAAACAGCATTTTGTAAGGTTCCTGTTTACAACAGTTGCTTAGAATGCACCTCCCCCTGCCCCTTCATCGTTTAATCTAAACAGCAATTAACCCTGCGCTTCATATTTTAAAAATGGCTACCAACCGTCTAGGTGAGATTTCATTTACGGCATTCACTATGGCGTCTTGTAACTCTTTAATTGTCTCTCAACAATTTGCATATACAACATTTTTATTATGTTCGCACTTAAAGTAATCGAGAGGTGTTAAGCCGGGTGATCGCTGTGGCCAAGGATTTCTGCTTATTATTCTATCGTCAAAAAACGTTTTTCGAAAAGTCAACGTTGCACCTGCTGTAAGAGCGGTTACACTATGTTGTTTGGAAGAATCCAAGCTAACGTTTATCATCGTGGAGTTGATCGACAAACGGTCTTAAAAATAGTTGCTGTAATTGACGGCATTGAGGTTCTTATTACAAAAATTGCTCCAATTATTCTGCTTCTCGACATCTAAATCCCAATGTAAAGTAATGCTTCCGCTTTGATAATGCTATCTGTAACGGTTAGTGAAACGTCAGCATCAATCAATCCTGTAGTAAGATGGAACCATTCTGCATCGCTGAAAAATGTCACATCTAAAATGTCATCATGATTTTTGTTAAATCATATACAGTATTGTCCATACTTTTCACAACCTGCTAGCAACAGCAAAAACACCTACAATGTAAATGTTCAGTAACTCAGTCACAAAAACAACATTATGCTCATTACATGTTTGACAAGACAAATATCTTAATGATTTGTTGGGACTTGCATCCATCCGTTGTTTAATATCCTGTTCGGGGTCTTCCCTGAGCACAAATGTCCTGCCCCTAGACTTTATTTTACAAACTGAACAATGCGATCTACAAAGTGATTTTTTAAAAAGCCAATTGCAGCAAGCCTAGAAAAAAAGCTATTCCGTCTGCAGTCAGCTGTAATGAGCTTTGAATGACATTTACCTGTATGTCAAACTGTGTGACAGTTCAGGTAGTTAAAAATTTTGGCCCAACAAAATGTGAAAATGAACAAGTATTTAGTTGCAACTGATTTGTAATTTATTCTTTCTTCTTCTTCTAACAGCCCTTCGTAGTCCACTCCTGGATATAGGCCTCCCCCATACTATTCCATAGTTCTTTGTTTTGTGCTATCTGATGCCACTTGTTTCCTATATGTTTTCTGATATCATCTAGCCAACGTAATTGCGGTCTGCCAACACTGCGTTTATGAAGACGTGGTCTCCAGTGTGCAACATGTCTTGCCCATCTTGTATCTTCCAGTCGTGCAACATGTCCCACCCAGTTCCACTTCAATTGAGCTATGCGTTTTGTAACATCTTCGACTTTTGTTTTATTCCTAATATTCTCGTTTTTGATATGGTCTCTGAGACTTATTCCTAGCATCATTCGTTCGATAGCTCTTTGTGTTGTCCTGAGTTTGTTGGCTGATTTAATGGTGAGCGTCATGGTTTTCATCCCGTAGGTCATTACTGGCAATATGCAGGTGGAATAGCAATAATGATTCATAAAAACATGAAACATTTTGTTACTAAAATTAAATCCATATCACACCGAGATATATATATATATATAACGCTGAAGCTGTCAAAACGCTATAAAGTTCAAATAGTACAAGTCTATGCTCCTACAAGTACTGCACCCGATGACGAAATCGAAATCTGGTATGAAGATATTTCAAAAGCATTAACAGAAGAAAAGACACAATACAAGCTTATCATAGGTGATTTCAACGCCAAACTAGGAATACCAACAAATAATATGAGTCAAAATTCGGACTCCGTACCACGAATGAACGGGAAAAAAATCTGATTGATTACCTTCAAAAGGAAAAGATGTACTGCATGAATACATTCTTTCAGAAACCAGCAAAGAGACGCTGGACATGGAGAAGCCCAGATTCAACTGTAAAAAATGAAATCGACTATATTTTAACAAACAGAAAATATATAGTCAAAGATGTATCAACCTTAAACCATTTTGATACCGGCAGCGACCATAGGCTAGTAAGGGCGAAAGTAGAGATAAGTATCAAATTAGAAAGAAGTAAATTAATAAAACAACAACGATATCCGATACCAGAAATAATCCAAGAAAATTTAGAAAGATACCAAAACGAACTAAATAAAAAACTATCTAACAAAGAAATATTAACTAAAATGGACATTGATAGTTTAGAAACTAAAATAAAAACAGATATAAGAACAGTTGCCAAAAAGATATGTAGTACCAATACCAATAGAAAGAAGAACTCAAAAATAAGAAAAGAGACTAGAGAACTTATGACAAAAAGAAGAAAATTAGATAAAGGTACACCAGAATATATGGAACTGAACAAAGTTATAAAAAAGAAACTAAGAGATGACTTACGACACTATAATACAGAAATGATAAAATCGACAATCGAAAGCAATAAAAATATGTAATTTATTAAGATAAGTAAATTACAGGTTTTTCGTCAAGATTTCTTTCTTTCTGTTACAATTTTCATATTGTCAGATTCTAAAGCTTAATATAAACGGGACAATCCCTAGGCTACTGCAATTGACTTTTTAAAAAATCACTTTGTACGTGCTGACTGAAAACTGCATAATAGACTGGTTTGACTGGGGGATTGTTCTTGCAACTGATTGAAGCAAGAACGATAACAATACTGCCAAACTCCATTTTAGTCACGTTCCCTGGACCGAAAGTAGGCTTCCAAAATAAAGTTTGCTTTATCTACTTTCAACACCATATTTACGTAAAGTTACACGCTTTGCTATCCTTATTTAAAACAATTTGATTGTCTGACCCAAAGCGACCGATTAGGACTTGTAACCTTGAAAAAAAACGAAAAGTTCGTGGAGAAAACGAGATAATGGGAGTAAATCCACATCACGTGCTCTGCAATCATTTTCGATCACACTTTGTTTTTAATATAAACATTCAAAAACTAAAACTTCTAGCATCGTTTCGAACATATTTTGCAGTATTGCAAAATTATTCATTATTTTTTAATTTTAATTTCAATTAAGAAATTTGAAAATATACAGGGTGTTCTATTTTAAAATATCGCACTTTTAGTGAGCACCTCGTAGAACTCAAATAATTTTAAAATGTGCAGCTTGACTGTGCACAACCTGCTCCATAATAATATATTTCACTATTCACAATCGCACCTTGGCTCAGTGTAGGACCACCCTGTGTACAATTTATTAGTCTTAACCGGCCGACATAGTATAAACATTCACAAGAAACGAATATTATTTTATATTACAGGATAAATGTTACCATATGAAGAACGGGCAATTGTACATGTTAATACGTATGTCATATATACAGTTACTTAGTTCGTGATATCAATACAAAAAAAGTAATAATAAACATGGGTTCGAATATCAACCGTTTTCAAGATACAGCCAAACTATTTACGCAGAGTAGGTGCACAGAATCGTATTTATCACATCTGCTATGGAAGTGGATAAAACAACATTTGTTTGAGTTTTTGTAAGTGTCAATGTTGATATAGTTGTTGTTGAAATATGTATACCAACGCGGAAATGGCAGATATGCATTTCATGTTTGGTAAGGCTAATGGTAATTCTTATGAGGCACGTCGCTTGCATGCCGAAGCATTTCCGAACCGGGCACTTCCGTGTGACAAATTTTTCACAAATTTGCTCAACGTTTATCCGAAGGCGCATTTAAATCAAGGTGGTGGTCAGCCTAGATCAGTTTCTACTCCTGAAGCGGAACTTAACATTTTAAGGAGGATTGAAGAAAATCTCGGTACCAGTACTAGAAGATTTTCTGTCGAAACAAATATTAATGCTTCCCTAATTTAGAGAATGTTATGTAAGGAGCAATTGTACCCATACCATATTCAAAAGGTGCAGGCTCTTATTGTGCCTGATTATGCTGCACGTCTGGTGTTCTGCCGATGGGTACAGACAAGAGTTGCGGAAAACGCAAACTTTGTTAGTAAAGTCTTATTTACTGACGAAGCTAGTGTCAGAAGAAATGGCATTTTTAATTTCCACAACAGCCATGTTTGGTCAGATGAAAACCCTCATGCTTTTTTTTCTTCCGAACCGTTTGACTGGCCAATTGCATCTTGCCTTTTTACGTAATTCCTTGCCACTATTGTTAGAAGATGTACCCCTCATTCATAGAATGAATATATGGTTGATGCATGATGGGGCTCCTGCACATTTTTCAATCATGGTCAGAAATTTGCTAACGAAAATTACAACGGCTGGCGGATAGGGCGAAGGGATCCAGTTGTGTAACCACCTAGATCTCCTGACCTCAACCCATTCGACTTTTGTATTTGGGGGTATTTAAAGTCGTTGGTTTATTCAAGCCCTGTGAATAATTTAAATGAATTGCGAGAACAAATAGAAGATGCCTGCCAGACTGTTCGTATGAATCCGGGAATCTTTGAAAAAATGCGGCGTTCATTTTTACGGAGATGTAAAGGATGTGTACAAATGGAAGGAGGAGATATATAGAACATCTAATTTAATTATTTGCAATTAAAATGTTTTATTGGCACGGCTATTTGTTTTAATGGGTGGGGAACTGATTGAAATAACAAGCGATATTTATTTTCTCAAAAAAAAAACTCGAAAACGGTTGATTTTCGAACCCATGTTTATTACGACTTCTTTGTTTGTATTGATGAGATTTATAAGTGTGTAAAATATCTGAACGTATTTTAAACAACAGTATGTGTCGAAAGTAAAGGGACAGAGCTTCACTACAGCTTCCTGAACTCAAATGAGACCAATTAAACCAAACATTACCTTAGTACAAAAGTTCTTTTTTAAGAAGAAATATATATTTTTTTAACATTGGGTATATTTCAGAAGAAATATGGTGGATCAAGCTGAAAATCGACACATATCCATTTCAGGGGCAGGACGCATATTGTAGAGGGCGCTGTGGCAGATTCCTAAATGTTAATAAACAGAAAGTTTGAGAACAAATTAGAAACACTTAACACAACAACAACTACTTAATAAATTCGATAATAACTCGGCAAAATAACAATACACTGGTTTAATATTGCCAAACTGACAGATGCATGAAGTTGGTACACTGAAATGCTTGAAAACGGTACATTTTTCGCAATGAAACAAGTACACCTTTTACATGTAAAAATATCTTCTTTATTATAAACTTTACTGAAATATACCCAATGTTAAAAATATGTTTTCTTTAAGACGCCTTAACTTCTTAAGGAAACACTTTTGTTGCTAAGGTATGTTTGTCTCATTTGGCCGCAAGAAGCTGTAATTAAGCTGCGTCCCTTTACTTTCAGGACACCCTGTATTTATAAAATCGGCCGCTTAATTTAGTATTGAACCTATTTTGCACGGGCTATTTCTATTGTTACCTACTCTTTATAACTACTTAGAACTATTTAAAGCAACCGTTTTGAAATGCTAGTCTCACTTGGCTCATTATGCAATTCCATAGCAAGGTCATCTTTAATGCTGAAATATCTGCCCCACTTCCTATATTTCCAGTGCCTATCTCTACTTAAGTACTTATAAAATAACTCAATCCTTATAATATTTGTAAATATGTAAATTCATGGAAATTCTTCCTACTTACCGACATATTTCATTTTTAAACGTTAACCGCAATAGTCGATTAAGCATTAGATATCAGAATTTAATCTGAAGTGGCCGCAAATTAGGATGTATAGGAAGTGTAAAATTGTTATAAAGTACAGTTTCAGAGAAAGTAAAAAGCCAAACCGCAAAGTTTATCAAAAAACCACCCAATTACAAGTTAGAAAATTTACTTTAATTTGCTAAGCGCAACCGATATAAAGAAATATCACTTAAAAGAATGTTAACAATTTTCAGAAAGTAATGAATCATAGTGAGCATAGTTGGAAAAAATCCTAAGTAAATTCTCTTTGAAAAACCGAACACCAGATTTCAATCCTACAATTTAGATAGTTAAATATACTTGTAAAAGTGTCTACATTGTTAAATAGTAACTAATCGCTAATAGTTAATTACTTTCTGAATAATTCAATAGTACTAATTCAATCACTTTTCTGTTTTATTAATTTTATTCTAATTCTAAAATCCTTTACAGTTACTTAGCAATTTAGTAACAGAATGGGGTCATTCGTCATTTTCTAATTATAATCGGTTGTAATAATAAATTATTAGACCTTCATTATTCCTCTTTGTTAAATATAGGTAAATATTTCACCAAACAAATCGGAAGACGCAATATTTTTAAATTGTAGAATTACCATAATTATGAGAGATACGGAACTACGCTACTAGAGTTCATCAAGGATAAATGGCTTGAGCGAATTAAACTATACTCGTCAAAGTGCTCAAATAACTTCACATTTCTTGAGAAATGGAGAATAAAAAAGTAACGGCTGTGTGTTGGATATATTACAAACTGTAAACGCTTAGTTATAATTCCATAAGGGTTATTTATGAACAATCAGTAGACAATACAAATACACAAGGCTATACAATCCGAACATCGATGAAGTTTTTCCTTTTAACGAAAAGAAATACTAATGCGTATAGCTCTACTGCCCTAACATCGATGACTTAATTCCGTTAAAAAATACAGTACAAATAAGCATAGCTGTACTTTCCGAACATCGATGACATATTTCCGTTTTAACCAATAGGCAATACAAATACGCAAGGCTATACTTTCCGAACATGGATAAAGTATTTTACTTTTAACGAAAAGAAATACAAATGCATACTGCCTCAACATCGATGACGTATTTCCGTTAAAAAAAGACAGTACAAATACACGTGGCTGTACTGTCCGAACATCGATGGCATTTCCGTTTTAGCTAATAGACAATACAAATACGTAAGGCTATACAATCCGAACATCGATGAAGTATTTTCCTTTTAACGAAAAGAATACAAATGCGTATGGCTATATTGCCCTAACATCGACGACGTATTTCCGTAAAAAAAGACATATTGACATATTTCCGTTTTAACCAATAGACAATACAAATACGCAAGGCTATACAATCCGAACTTCGATGAAGTTTTTCCTTTTAACGAAAAGAAATACAAAAGCGTATGGCTATACTGCCCTAACATCGATGACGTATTTCCGTTAAAAAAAAGACAGTACAAATACGCATGACTGTACTGTCCGAACATCGATGTAGTATTTTCCTTTTAACGAAAAGAATACAACTACGTATGGCTATACTGTCCGAATATCGGTGACGTATTTCTTCTTGAACGAAGAGGCGGTACCAATACGTTTAGCTATATTGCCCGAACATCGATGACGTGTTTGCCTTCTTACGAAAAGGCAACATAAATACGTATGGCTATCCTGTCCGAACATCGATGACCTATTTCACTTTTTAACGGAAAGACAATACAAATACTTAGAGCTATACCTACTGTCCGAATATCGATGAAATATTTCCCCTTTAAGGAAAAGATAACACAAATATGTATGGCTATACTGCCCTAACATCGATGACTTAATTCCGTTAAAAAATACAGTACAAATAAGCATAGCTGTACTTTCCGAACATCGATGACATATTTCCGTTTTAACCAATAGGCAATACAAATACGCAAGGCTATACTTTCCGAACATGGATAAAGTATTTTACTTTTAACGAAAAGAAATACAAATGCATACTGCCTCAACATCGATGACGTATTTCCGTTAAAAAAAGACAGTACAAATACACGTGGCTGTACTGTCCGAACATCGATGGCATTTCCGTTTTAGCCAATAGACAATACAAATACGCAAGGCTATACAATCCGAACATCGATGAAGTATTTTCCTTTTAACGAAAAGAATACAAATGCGTATGGCTATATTGCCCTAACATCGACGACGTATTTCCGTAAAAAAGAGTACAAATCCCATAGCTGTACTGTCCGAACATTGGATGACATATTTCCGTTTTAACCAATAGACAATACAAATGCGCAAGGTTATACAATCCGAACTTCGATGAAGTTTTTCCTTTTAACGAAAAGAAATACAAAAGCGTATGGCTATACTGCCCTAACATCGATGACGTATTTCCGTTAAAAAAAGACAGTACAAATACGCATGGTTGTACTGTCCGAACATCGATGAAGTATTTTCCTTTTAACGAAAAGAATACAACTACGTATGGCTATACTGTCCGAACATCGGTGACGTATTTCTTCTTGAACGAAGAGGCGGTACCAATACGTATAGCTATATTGCCCGAACATCGATGACGTGTTTGCCTTCTAACGAAAAGGCAACACAAATACGTATGGCTATACTGTCCGAACATCGATGACCTATTTCACTTTTTAACGGAAAGACAATACAAATACTTAGAGCTATACCTACTGTCCGAATATCGATGAAATGTTTCCCCTCTAAGAAAAAGATAACACAAATATGTATGGCTATACTATCCGAACATCGACGACCTATTTCACTTTACAAATACGTAGGCTATACTGTCCGTACATTGATGACATATTTCCGCTTTTAAGGAAAAGGCGATCCAAATACGTAGAGCTATACTGTCCGAATATCGATAAAATATTTTCCTATTAAAGAAAAGACAACACAAATGGGTATGGCTATACTGTACGAACATCGATGATGTGTTTCCCTTTTAACAAAGACAGTACAAATACGTATGGCTATACTGTCCGAACATTGATGACGTATTTCCGTTTAAAGAAAACCTCCAAGCTAGGATATTCAAATACAGGACTGTACGTTTTTTTACAATATTCCAAACGCAAAATTATTTAGCGCTGCAAAAGACAATTTCTATATCAAATTAATAAGATTAACAGATAAAATCCTTGAAATTCGATTAGAGTTTTAGCCAAAAATGTTTATATAATAAATAATAATTACCTGTATTATTTCTCAAATAGGATTCCAGTTTTTATACAGGCAACCAAGATGACAAAATCATTGCTTCATTTATTATTGTTACGGTGTTGATCAGTTAAGCGGAGTGAAAAACAATCACCCTGTACTGTTGGTTGCCTACGTGAAACGGTCAACTGTATTTGAATAATACTGTATTTTCTTAGTCTTACTTTTATCAGTCTAATCATAATAATGCAACTATAGTAGGAAGATACATGTACATCATAATTTCGTTATTGTTCGTATTATGTATTGCAAAGACAAGAATACTTATGTTACATAATAACTCAATTATGTATTTACATAGGATTAAGTAAAATGATTTTTTTACTAAGCAATATTGACTGACTTCGGCTTATATAATCTTGAAACTATTCACGGTTCATACTGTTTTTCAATATTTTTAATATTAAAACCACTATCAAGGAAATACACATTCTTGGGACACCTAAGAGGCGACCGTGTGGTATTGTAGGTTAGCGCGTTAGACTTCCAAGGTGAAGGTCCTGGGTTCAATTCCTAGTATGGAACATCGAATTTTTAACGGCCGTTCTCCCTCGCAAGGCAATGGCAAACCAACTAGGTATTTTGCCTAGTACATCTTCTTCTTGGAATAGAAGTGTTTACACTTCCCGTGTTTCGGAGCCCACGTTAAGCTGTAGGTCCTGTATGTCTGTGACACTCTGAACGCCCAACACAGGTATAGGAGAGAAGATCGCTACGTCTTGTAAGAGATACAGCACTCAAAGAAGGGACACATAGTTGGCATTGCCATTAAGAAGCGAATATTATAATATTGCAGTTTATGGCAATGGTAATTGAAAGCAGTACAATTTATAATTAATTGTTTAAGATGCCACAATATTAATAGAAATAATATAAACCTATAAATTATATTTTTAATAAGAAAACACTTCGTCACTTATTTTCAAGAGAATGTGCTATTATTGTTGTATACAAGGTTTTACTTAAGGCAGTTTAATAATTAGCAGAATAAGTGTTGCATACTTATTAGTACTAACAATATTCTTTCGATTGTTTCAGATATCTATTTATACAACACAGGTATCAGCCCTCATAGAACTGATTCACATATATCACTAGAACTTTTAGATTCTTCACAATTTTCACATCACTTACATAAAAGACAAGCGGACAGTTCGAGTTCAAAATCAGCACAACAGCAGCCCATAGCAGATAATAGAAGCAATCAGCAATTCACTGTTACTAGTACAGTGTCAACAGTAAAAGATCCTGTAAGAACTTTGAAAAACATTAAATACCTATAAATTATTAATACTTATTTTTTGCATATAGAAAACTTTAGAAATTGACAATAAATCACCGCTTTTGGAACCAAGTAATTCAACAGTGACAAAGAAGGCGTTAGGAAAAAATCTCGGAGAAAATGGTGCTGGTATACGAAAAAATTACACCACCACTGTTCCTCCTCCTCCATTACCACCCCAAGAGCACAATGACGACTTAATAGTTGCTAAGAATAATCAAACAGGAGGTGATGAAGATGAGATATCGATAGCGAAGTTCTCAGATGATGAAGCTAACCTTGCAGCTTTTAATAAATCTTTGGAGCAACATAATATTACGCAAACAAAAACGGTAAATTATAAATTTTAGTACGTTTGATATAAAGTAAGAAAGAGATGAAAGACCCTAGATGTTACTTCTTAAATTAAACGCAAAATAAACAATTTGTTAATGCAAAAGAAGGTTTTTGGACCAATAAATAAAACAACAACAATATTTGAACATCTCAGAAAATATTTTTCCCAATAAAAAATAAAATAATTTAAATTTTGCTAGAATAAGTTATATTTTTAGCCCAGTAGAAATCGACACTAAAAAAGGCTAAATTCGCAAAGCATGATGTAGTTATGAATTTTTTGTATGTTGTATGGACCACTTAGGGTAGTGTGAATCCAAATTTGCAACTTCGAAAAACTTGTGCTCGCTGCGCACCACGCGAAAAACTGCGATATTTTGGGACTCTTTTGACATTTGGCTCGAAAAGTCATAAACTATGCGTTTTTCGACAAACAAATCTTAGTACTTTTTAAAGTTAATTAAATTTGCAGCCCAACCGCAGCTCTATAAACCCTATAGGGGCCAAGCCGTGGCCCTTCGAAGATGGTCCATTTTTCCCGAAAATTGACAATTTTAAGTTTTGCTCCCCTTGGGAGCAAAATATTGGCAAAATCGCTCGTCCTATGAGAAAAGTCATTAAAAGTAAAGTTGTAGTACATTTACTTTGCTTTCATTAAAGCACAGAACGAAGTCTGTGAGACAAATAGTTCACTCACAATTTTGAAAGAACGAAGAGATGGTAAAAATTGATTTTTCAAGTATTGAGACAAATCTCTTTTGAATACATATTTGTGTGTATAGTACCAAAGTAAAAGGCATAAAATCATGTGAAAAGGATATACTAACTACTTTAAATAACTACTTTTTAATTTGCAGGCTATGTTAGCCCTTTTTAAGGTAGTGGCATATATATTGATCATTAATCGTTACTTCCAAATATACATTATTTAATTATTCGAGTTGGGGCTATTGCAAGGTCCGAGTCTAGGCCTTGTATCACTGTGATCATTCCTGATCTATTGTGATCGCCCCCTTTGCTACAGTTCAGTGCTAAGATTTGAAACAGTTAAAAACTTCACAATGTTTTTAGCAGTGAATTGTTTTACCTCATCTGGGTGAAGTAAATAGTTACCAAGGTGGGTATTTCTTTTACGTATCAGTAGGCCGCACTCACACAAGAGATGCATGGGTGTTTCATCTGCTTCTTGGCAGAACCTGCACACTCTAGTGTCCCGGAGCTTGAGGTTGAACATGTGTTGGTTCAGGCCGCAATGCCCTGTGAGTATGCGTAAATTATTCCTGTTCAGCGCTAAAGTATCATGGTTATTGCTCTTTGCATAAGGTACGAGTTCGTACTTTGACAGAATCTCCGGACAATAATAACCAGGTCATCAGCGTAACCTAGAGTGTCCATCCTGGCTTCTACCATCTTATGCAGGAGCTGATCTACAGCAAGGGTCCATAGTAAGGGCGAGAGGACGCCTCCTTGCGGACAGCCTCGTGTAGTAGTAACTTCAGGGTTTGTTCCGTAGACGGCTACCTTGGCAGTACGGTTCGAGAGCATCGCTTTTACCCATCTAGTTGTTGTGGGGTTCACTTGTTTGCTTTCCAAACTCCTAACTAGGTAGTGTCTCAATCGGCGTATTCTCGAAAGAACCCCCAATGTCAAGAAATACATATAGTGCAATTTGTTTGTCTTCCAATGCCTTTTCCACTCTGTCCACAAAGTTTCCATGGATTTACCTCTACGGTAGGCATGTTGGTTACAACTAATAGGGTTGACCGTTAAGGCCTCTTCTCTGATATCCCTATCCAGTACCTTCTCCATTGCTTTCAATAGAAAGGATGTAAGGCTGATTGGTCTGAAAGTCTGAATTTGTCCAAATATACATGTACCTACAACTAATATATGTCAGATTCAAAAGGGTTTTAATCTTAAGAGTAAAATAAAACACAACAGTTGAAGGATTACTGGACTTTATTAAGAGCGATCCGTCGAGCCACCATCTCTGAATCCCCTTTTTGCACGAATATAATTAAAACACATAACTGCATGACAACAATGACCGCCCTGTGTTAGAGCGTCGAGCTAATTCACCAGCTGAGTGTTTACAAACGTGTGCCACGTCCCTAAATCATACATACTATAATCTATTGTAGTTTTTGGAAACACGAGTTTCGTTCGTAGATTCGAAACAATTTAAAAAAATATTTATTTTACAATGCTTTTATTACATTGGAATATAATTTGACAAAGTTTACAGACGTGAACTGTTCTACGTGACAAAATATAATTGAATTAAATACAGTCTACAGAAGCTTATATACTAAAAGATAAGTGATATAGGGGTCGTGATATCATATCATTAATATTAGATTTAATATTAGATTTATAAGATACTGGTACCATAACTCTTCCCCTCTAAGAGTCTTTAAACATCTGAAGGATTTTAAAGCTTAGATTGTATCAGTTCAATTGCTGGACTTTCAACAATCTGGGTAGAAAATAAATACTTAGCAAACTTTTCCTTTAAAGAGTTACGTTTTACATATGAGTACAATACAAAGCTTATAATTAACAATAGAACAATTACAACAATAATTATAGACGTAATACTAATATGTATAGGATTTACATGATTTGTAGATCCGAGTTTATTAATTTGGTCAGTAATCTTTGTTTGGGTGTTTACTAATTTTTGAGTGTCGATAGGAGTTAAATCCATTTTTGGAATATTAATGTGATCTAATAAGGAAATAGACAATTTGTCGATATTTGGTATTTTTAAATCTATTTGTTGAGTCGAGGTGGTTCGTGCAGAAAATAGTACATGTCTGTGATTAATTAATACAGAACAGTCCGGACTCAAGTGCATGAGTTTAGATCCAAACAGTTCTTTTCGATAATTTTGATTATTACATTTAATATCTAATATTGTTTTTGATGGCGTACTGATTAGCCAAGTAGCAGGATTAATTTGAGATATTTTAATATTTACTAAGTCGAATACATAAGGTTTACATGTTTGATTGTTATCGAATGAGAGTAATTGTGTTTCACAAAGTTTGTCGTTTGGTATTTCAAAGTGATTACTTTGATAACAAAAGTAAGTATCTAAAGACACTAATTTACAATGTTTCATATCAACGGGAATGCTGTTTTTAGTGTTGAATAGCAAAGTATTATAGGTGGGTATAATCATGCGAAATTGCTGATTTTTAATGAATATTGGGAATGGTATAAGTTGAATTATCTCGTATTGGTTTATTTTGGAAATCAAAGGTATTTCAAAAATAAAGGTAATTTTGTTGTTGACTTGATACGCTTTAGTAGTAATTACAGATTCATATAGGTGTAGGTATCGGTAGTGGGTTGGAAATGGAATAGTTAATGCTCCTTTGGATATGTTGCTGAGATAGTTAGAAATTTTATCTATATTGTGTATTAGATCATTATTGTCGATAAGAGACATGTGCATTTGTTGATTTTGAGCAAATGTGAGTGTATTTTCGAGTTCACTCCAAGTATTAATGAATACTTGTAATGATTGAATGGCTTCCATTAATATGAGTTCTACGACAATGCTTGCAAGGTTTTTATTTACGTTTTTAATTTGAATAATGATCTGTTCAAGGTTTTTATTAAGGAGTTCTTGATTATTTGCTAACTTGTCTACTACGTTCGTAGTTTCATTTAATATGTGAGCCTGTTCTAATAGAATAGTATTATGTACATTGTTTTGTCTTTGTAATTTCGTTATCATGTCTTCGTATCTTTGACCATCACTAGCATCAAGATTGCCTGTCAGAAATTTAAAAACTGTTCCTAGTCCATCTATTAGACCTCTTTTGTTGATTTTTGATTTATTATCAGGAAAAAGTTGTGCTACTAATTTATCTGCTTTTTCTATATATTGTTTAATAATTATTAATAAATCATTATGAATAGTTGTAGTGTTTACAGGAACATAAGGTATGTGGTCGGTTAAGGAATTCTTATTTTCGATAATTTGGATTGTTCTGATAAGGTTTGCACGTAACGAGTAGTAATTTTCTATCATCGGGCTATAATCTTTTATTTTAATGAGAGTCCATTCGCTTTCTTTAATAATTGCATTTCCTAATTTTAAAGGATATACTCCGGGGTTATCTCTTAAGTCATTTATTGTGACTTCACTTCTGCTGAGATGTATGACGGGAGTTATCGAGAGGATCCACAGGATAAATCTGATTGATTTTCTGTGAACAGAGATATTTCATTAGTATGTCTGTCGAACAATCTACCATTTTTTATATTCTGTAATGTGTATACATCGTGATCTTTTATTTTTAGGATTTTAAACGGTCCATCAAATTTCTTACATTTTTTATTTCTATGATGGGTTTTAATGAATACTAGGTCTTCAATTTTGAATTTGGTTGGCTTCATATTTTTATTTATTGTTTGGTTTCTATTTTCTTTCGTAGTCATTTGTAGATCTCGCAATCCTCTATAAATGATATTCATTTGATCCTTGTGATTGTTTATATAGTAGGTATAATACCTATCATTATTTAATTTAAAAGGGTCTAGACAATCGGTATGTCCGTATAATATTTCAAATGGCGTCATTTTCAAATTTGAGTGTATCGAATGATTATATGCCAATATGCAGTATAATATGCGTTTTTCTTCTGGAGTATTTTCCAGTAATCGGTAGTGTTCGATCAAGGTTGAATGTAATCTTTCTACAATAGAATTGGACTGATGGTGGTAGGGTGTAGTGACATGAAAGGTAATACTGTGTAATTTTAGGAAATCTAGGAATATATTTTTGTCAAATTCGTTATCTGCTATTACTTCTTTTGGGGTAGTATATGATGTAATGTATTCTAAAAATTTATCTAATACGTTAGTTAGGTTACTTGATTCTAATTTGTATGCTTGGGCGAATTTTGAAAAGCTATCTATTATGGTTAGGTATTTAGTTTGATTGATTTGAAAAATATCTACGTGTACTGTGTGAAAGGGTTTCGTGTGAGTAGGTGTTAATTGTAAAGGTGTTTTATTAGGATGTCTGTTATATTTGCTGGATTTACATATTTCACATTTCTTTATGAATTCTTCTATGTCTTTTCGCATTCCTTTCCAATAAAAATGTCGTTGGAGGTGTTCTAGTGATTCATTTATTCCACGGTGGTTTGTTTTACCTAAGTGATATGACGTAATTTTATCCTTTCGTTCATCTTTATTTATGACGTATGTAACTTGTTTAGTGCATCTATGAAATTTTGGGGTGTTGTCATTTATAATGTCTTGAAGGAATTTAGAAAATTCTATACACATGCTGTCTGTTGGAAAATAACAATAGTAGTTTAAATTTGGTTGACAGTGCTCTAATAATAGTTTAGTAAAAATTTCAATTTTATCTGTGTCGTTCAGGAATACTGCATAATGTGTAACATTATCGTATTTTGTAATTTTAATAGATTTTGGGATTGTAGTTGCTATAAATTGTATTTGATTTGGAAAGTGTTGTAAGGGTTTTTCTGAAATATCTATGACGGGGGTGGATGATTGTTGTGTATGTACGGTGTTTACGTATGAATTGTTGTCATGATGGTTGTTATCAGGTGACATATTTATTTCCTCATAATTTGAATTTTCAATGTCGTTTTCTACGTCATCGTTTCCTACGTCATGTATAATTTTATTAGGGGTTTTAATTTGTATATCAGAAATTATGTTTATAGGTGTTTTGGTTAAAGGTATCTCTATTGAAGGTGGCATATCAAACATACTTTCAATATCTGGCGTGCTCGCTCTGCTAGCTATTTTACTATCAGTTAGAAAGGGTTCAGGTGTTTCTAATCGATCGGGGTATGTGATGTCGATCGGGTTCAATTGTATGCGGGACAATGCGTCAGCCACTTTATTTTGTTTGCCGGGGAGATAATGTACAGTAAAATTAAATTCTTCTAATTTCAAGGCCCATCTAGCCAATTTTGAATTTGGTTCTTTGATGTTGCGTAACCACACCAAAGGTCTGTGGTCTGTATATAGATCAAACTGTACACCAAAGAGATAAGGTCGAAATTTTTTTGTTGCCCATATAACAGCTAGTAATTCTCGCTCTATTGTTGTGTATTTTTGTTCTGTTTCATTAAGTGTGCGAGATGCATAGCAAATGGGTTTATTGTTTTGGGACAAAACTGCACCGAGTGCAAACTTACTTGCATCTGTGGTTAATTCAAATTTTTTCGAAAAATCGGGGTATTGTAGTATGGGTTCATTTGTTAAGAGATTTTTGCAATTTTCAAAGTTTTGAATGAAGTCGGGTGTATGATTAATTTTATTATCTTTTTTAAGGCATTGAGTTAAAAATTTTGTAATTTTTGCAAAATCACGTATGAATTTTCGATAGTATCCTAGAAGACCAAGGAATGATTTGATATCAGTCCTAGTTTTAGGCAAAGGGAAATTTTTAATTGCAGAAATTTTTGAAGGATCAGGCTTAATACCTTCAGTGGTAATTACATGTCCTAGGTATTTGATTGACTTATGTAGAAATTCTGACTTATCGAGCTGTATTTTAATATTATGTTTCCGACATGTGTTGAAGACGTTTTTTAAGCTATTTATGTGGTCTTGCAAAGAACTTGAATATATAATTATATCATCTAAGTATACTAAACATTGTGTAGGTGTAAGTCCTATAAGAGCTTGATTAATTGCACGTTGGAAAGTAGCAGGGGCATTTTTTAAACCGAATGGCATTCTTTTAAACTGAAAATGACCTTCTTCAGTTGAAAAAGCCGTTTTCTCTCTATCCTGTTTCTCAATTTCAATCTGGTGAAATCCAGATGCAAGATCTAGAGTGGTAAAATAGGTTGCTCTGCCTAGATTGTCTAAGACAGTCTCAATTCTGGGTAATGGGTACTTGTCTTCTATTGTTTGTTCATTGAGTTTTCTGTAATCAATGACTATTCGCCATTTCTGTTTTCCCGAAGCGTCTAATTTTTTTGGGACGACCCAAATAGGAAAATTGTAGGGGGATTCAGATGGTTCAATGATGTTCTCAGATAGCATTTTATTGATTTGACTCTTTACTTCTTCTCTATGAACGTGGGGGTATCGATAAGTTTTCGTGAAAATTGGGGCATCAGTTTTTGTACGGATGTGATGTTTAACTAATGACGTAACAGACAAAGGAATACCGGTTGCATGAAAAATTTCTTTATATTGATAACATAAGCTAGTTAATTGAGATTTTTCCTCATTATTTAGATGATCAAGTCTAAGATTTTCGTTAAGGTTGTTTATAAGCGTCTGATTAGTGTTTACGTTAATGTTGTTGATTTGAATAACTTGTTCAGTGTCACAGTAGTCTTCTAAAATTAATGGATTATAAATATTGATCGTTTGCATTTCGTCGGAAGTATTAATAATGCTGGTTTTAAACCAATTGTTACGTAGTTCAACTATAGCAGATGGTAAAATTGTGTGAGTGTTTAATTGAAGTTTAGGTGATAATTTGTTACAATTTTTACCTACAGCGGGTAATATTGTGAACATTTCGGTTCTTGGGGGAATGTTTATGGATTTTAGTAACTTTTCGTTGTTTTTGATTTTTGAGAAATTGCATTGATTGCGTTTTTGAAATTCTTGTTTGAGTTTAGATGCATTGTAATAAAAAGGAATTGTAGTATTTTCGGATTCTATACGCATCCATTTAAAATTAACTGAAGCGTTTACTTTGGCTAAAAGGTCGGCTCCTATGAGTCCTGCGTATTCTTTGTTAAAATCAAACATATAGCATACATGATTGCCAGGTTCTTCGAATAAGGTGTTAATAGGTATATCTGCGACTTTGTTATGTTGGGATGTTCCGTGAGAAGTTTTTATTTCAAAGTTATACGAAAAAATGGAATTTGGAAAATATCGTTTGACGAATGTGGGGGAAATTATAGTTTTAGAACTTCCGGTATCGATTAGCAATTTATCATTTGTTCCTGGTATTATGATGTAAGGTAGATTTGACTTAATAATTCCTATATTAAATGATTCAATTGTTTCCGAGGCCTTTACTGAAAATCCTCGTCGTATTCGTAATCTTGTTCGTTATTTTGGTAGTCGTCTTGTTGTGTTTCATGTGTAGCGTATTCAGGATATTCGGTCTCTTGCGGAGTTTCTGCAGAGTCAAAGCAAAAATTTTGGTTTTCTACTTCCGGTTCTTCTTGTTCTAAAGAGTCTAAATGGTATAATTCTTGTGAATGGCAGTTTTTAGGACTTGTTTTCCTAAAACGATTATTAAAGTTGTGAGAATTTTGAGTTACTCTTACTTTGTTTGGATTTTGAATTTGTTGTGACGATGTTCTTTTTATTTCAGAACCTAGCTGCATTGGTTCTGGCCTATTGTTAAATTTGAAGTTATGTCGAGGAGCAAATACGTTTTCTCCTGGTTTTCCATAAGGGCGTTGACCGGGAAATTGGGATGGTAATTGGTTTGGGTTTAGTCTTAGAGTGGGATTTCTTTGAGGATTGTAATTATTACCAAAGTTTTGTGGTCTGGGTGTATATACGTATTGTTGAAACTGAGGTGCAAAATTATTGAATTTGGGTGTGTACAAATTTGGGTTTGGGACATAATTTTGTTGTCTGGGTGTAGCATTCACATTGTTTCGTAGAAGTGGTCTTTGCAAATTTGGTAAATTTGGTACTTGACTTTGAAAATACCGTATGTCTAGTTCTTCCCTAACAATTGCAATTGCTGTTTCCAGTGAAGCTGGTGCTTTGCATCGAATAAATGAACCTAATGGTTCAAGTAAACCTGATGTATAAGATTTTAAAGCTAATTCCTTTGAGGCTAATAATTTATAATTTTTAATATCATTAGGATCTTTACTTAGGGAAATTTTGGAATTATAAATTGCAAGTAGTGAACGAACTCTATTAAAAAAGTCAATGGGGCTTTCTTTGCTATTTTGCCTTAATCTTGTTATATCAATTTGTAAATTTAATTCTGATCGTTGATCTCCGAAATTTTGAATGAGTGTATCTTTCAAATCTGTCCAGGAATTGAATGTGTAACCTGTTACAATTTCTAATGCTTGTCCTTTTAGTCTATTTCGTACAGCGGACAAAAGGAGTTTATTAACATAAGCAGTTGGGTTATCACGTTGTAAGAATTGATCAAGGATGTCATCTGCACTCCTGATAAATTCACTTAAATTTGCAGGTGTTCCATCGAATGTAGGAATTTCGTTTAGCATAGAGGTATGGAAACCTGGGGGGTATATTTGTTGCTGTGTCATATTAAATTGTAATTTTGAAGGTCTTAAAGGGGTTATTGGCGTTAATGTCACTTTGTTTTAATTTGTATTTTATGGATTAGTAAACAATTTTATGCTAAGGGTGCCTACGCATAAACCATTAGTACTCCCAGTGGTTTAAATAACTTTACGTTATTGCTGGGGATCTCGCTTACAATGGTTTACCTGAGCTTATAGTTCTAATCTTATAATTAAATTAGTGTTGATTGATTAAAAATTTTTATTTTAAAAGCACATTCGCTTAAACCTTTTTCTAATAAAAATTTTGCTTACGGCATACGCATCATTTGGTGTTGATGTCGATGGTTGATTCCAATAATCAGGTGGTCTCGATGACCAGGTCCTCTTGATCGAGGGATGTCTCCAATAGACTGGGTGCTGTAATTGGCTTCGTCTCGGCTTCGGCGATGTTTGTCCTCGGCGTTGATTCTGCTGCTTTACAGTTGTTGTGAGAATATACGGTAAAGTATTAAAATACACGAAAAAATTCGTTTAATGTTGTAACGAAATTTTCTCCGTATATCCTACCGACTGCGCCAGTTTCGTTCGTAGATTCGAAACAATTTAAAAAAATATTTATTTTACAATGCTTTTATTACATTGGAATATAATTTGACAAAGTTTACAGACGTGAACTGTTCTACGTGACAAAATATAATTGAATTAAATACAGTCTACAGAAGCTTATATACTAAAAGATAAGTGATATAGGGGTCGTGATATCATATCATTAATATTAGATTTAATATTAGATTTATAAGATACTGGTACCATAACTCGCATGTTCACGTAGCGTTAGCTCGGTTTTACACCATCGGCGACTTCGGACTTTCCAAATTCTATCTACGGGGAGCCGTAAATAAGTTGAGTGCTGCAGGGGCGGCTTGGGTTTTTCGATGGGTGTCCATCGTGGGTGATTTTCGTTTCGCTGTTTTACCGTGGGGTGAAAACAAAACTATCGACAAATGTCGGATTTATAGAAACACACTGGATTTATCCCTGGAAAAGGCAATTCATTGTGAATTAGCCGATCGCCTTTGGCGGATTAGTATCGAGCCCCTGTATCTATGCCGTAGCTGCGACGAACTACGAGGGTTGTGCAGCAAGTGTTTCGTGACGAAATCTTCCCGAAGTGGTCTACATTTTTCCCGGACCTGAAAATACCCCAGACTTGACCTGCTTCTGTAAAAAACATACTTCAGACATTGTGCCTGGCTCCGCTAGCTGTATGAAATTCATGATAAAGAACTAAGTTTTTTTGTGCTGTGAAGAAAGAATCCTTTTTCACGTCAGTTGCAAAATTTCAAGGGATTGAACCTTTTTTATGTAACATGAAGCGACCTTCAGTCGCCGACTCTTTTTTGTGTAATACAAAGTGTAGAGTAATTTTTTTTAAGTGCTGTGTCATTCCTCTAAGCTCCGGCGTCACTGGCCACGTAGGTGTTTTGGAAAATGTAAATGACGTACGCCAACGGCGGCGAGTTTTTTTTTTTTCTGAACGTTCAAATCAACAGTTTGTATTATTAAATTACGATATCATCATTTACTGTCCTTTTTTGTATTGTGTATTTTCTAATAGTTTGATTATATGTGTTTTAAAATTTACTGCATCTTTTATTATTGTGCATTCTGTATTTGTGTGTGTGTGTGAATTTTGCAAGCTTTATAAACAGGAGGGAGGCACAATAAAGGTGAGTCCGATTCCCGTAAGCTGCTGGCCTCTCGGTCTTCCACGAGGACCTACAATCAGCTGTATTTGGAAGGTGGCGCTCACAAATTTTGACTTACTCTGTACACAACTAGGAAGATTTCCTCCCGTAAGCGATTTCCGTGAACTCCCCCTACTCCTCTGAGCTAAGCTATAGGCCGTTTTCCATCTATCTGGTCGCGGGTCGACGAAAAAGCTCGTTTGGCCCGTAACAATGCATTTTCACATTTTTAGAAACGACTAGCTTGGCTGGTTTCGGTTAAAGTTTGTAACTATATTTTATCACGTACTTAAAGTTCTACTAGAATGATAGTAAGATAACATTAAAAATCTTAGATGGTGCTTATTTACAATCTTCGTTTATTAACTCCGTATTGGGAGTTTGAACGTAGCGAGTTTATTCTTTTCTGCATCGACGACGTCATTGTAGTTTATATTAGCCCCTGTTTCTGCTAATCTCATCACTGACATTTGATAATGTCGGAAGAAAGTCAATATTTACAATGCCCACATATTGCCTGACCACCACTATCCTTTTTTATATGCACAAGTTTTGCCAATATTTATTTTATCAGTTCTTGTGTGTTACAGTTAATGTAGTACAATTCCTTCCACCCACACTTATTGAAATAGAAAAATACGTTGGTGCAATATGCTTCTTTCGATTGTTCGAGCAATCGTTTCTGAATAAATTTGTAAAATAGAACCTCAATACGTCTAGATTATTTTTACTGATTAACGAAATTCATCGTTAAGCGTTCCTGGTCGTTTTAATGTACACGAGTTAATTATATATTGCCGTGCGAGTCAAAAACATTAAAGCGGTACACTTGTTTTTTAAAAGTTGCGTAAAAACATTTATTTGGACATCCAAATCTTCCCCAATAAGAAAAGACGTTGAAGTGTATAGTGATAATGACGGAACTTTTAATTACCGACCCATAGTAGCTCGCATTCAAAATCGGGGAAAAGTGGGAGGCTTGATACGATTTTCACAGAAAATTATTTCTGACTGAATCAAAAATGTTTTTAATAATAATTTGACCCTAATGTACGAGGCTTGTTCAACTGAAACCCATTTTTGATCAACTTAACCTTGAAAACAAATGCAATAATTCAAATGGCGTTTGTTAATGTTAGTAGTGTTTTAAGCTACACAGTAGTAAGTTTCTGGCTTTGAATTTAATACTGACTTTTAAAACTTCGATTTTGAAATGGCGTATGCTGTTGAAAATCCGTCCAAGTTTGATCAGCGTGCGGTCCTACAATAGTTATGCGTTGAGGGTGTGCAGCCATTGCAGATTCATACGTGAATGTAAGCAATGTATGGAAATGCATGTAGTGCGTACTCAACTGTGAAGGAATGGTGCCTAAAATTTAAGAATGGAAAAACGGGGACTATGGTTGAGCCGCGCCCAGATGCACGGTGTACTGCATTAACAGAAAAAATATGGCATGTGTGGAAGGCCTTATTAAAAATCGTCGAATTTCAATTAGAGAAATTTCAGAAATTGTTGGTGCGAGTGTAAGATCTGTCCATAGTATTGTCGTAATCTAGGTTACAGCAAAGTTTGTCCGCAATGGATTCCTCGTCTCTTGTCTAATGAAGATAAATGCTTGCGAATGAGCGTATCGCTACAACACCTCACAGACTATACGCAAAATGGTAATGACTTTCTTCTGTCAATAGTTGCTGGTGATGAAACTTGGTGCCATTACTACGAGCCATCCAGTAAGTTATCGGTGATGCAGTGGAAACATTCAAGTTCACCACCACCGAAGCTTAAAGCACAACCTTCAGCAGGCAAAGTGGCGTTAACATTTTTATTCGACCTGAAGGACTCTTCTTGATAGAGTTTAAGGAACCTGGAGTAAATGTCAATGCAAATCAGTTCAATGAAACTTGAACAAGCTTCATCAAGCAATAAGAGGGAAACGTCGTCCAGGAAAACTTACGCGTGGGGTCATTTTGCTGCACGACAATGCTAGGCCTCGTGTTGCCAATCTGGTAAAAGAAAATCTTCAACGAAGAAAATGGAGGGTTTTAGAGCATCCACCCTATAGTCCGGATCTATCGCCTTGCGATTTCAGTATTTTTGGACCGCTGAAAAGACATAAACATGCGCATTTATGTTTACCAGTGCAAAACGTCTCAAACCTCCCTTGCGGGGGAGATTTGATACGCTGTGAGGGAGGTTTGTTGCATTGCGAAAATAAACGAATTCGTGAACTTAAATATTTACGATAAACGAAAACATAAAAAAACTAGTATAGCATATCGCTAAATGATGGGAATATTATTAGGTGTACTCGTATTACACACAAAGTTCATAGTAAAATATTTTTTATACCTGTACAATCAGCGTGACACCATTTGTAACACTGCTGACATTTTATGTAACTTCATTCACAAGGAGTTGCAATAAATGCATGCCGCGTCTTCCTCATTATCTTCAAAATCGACTTGGTTGTCATCATTTTCTGGGCCTTCTGTGTAGTAGCAATTCCGTTTTGTATTTCTTGCTGCTCCTTGTCTTTCCACCTTTTGATTGTTCTTCGCCAACACTGAATCCTTTTTAGTCCTTTGGTATTGACAGGTTACGTTTAATTTTCTGCGCATCCGCCTTGATTTATTTTCTTTGTCTGCCTTAATCTAAATTCTTCATCGATTTCATTTTTTTCTAGTGTATCTGTGAGAATTCTTGTTCTACCAGGCTTTCTACCCCCTGCCGGTTTCTTGGTGGTGCTTTAGAAAACGGTCTATATTCTTCGGGATTCGTAATGACCCCTGGTGATTTGAAATCCATATCCTTTTCGGTGTAAAGACTCTTTCTTCCTTCCTGACAAGAGGTAGTACCTGGGTGCACCTCTGTATCCTTTAGTTGTTGTTGTACACCATTTATATATTCACACGACTGCCCAGTTGATGTAATGAGCTGTAATACGTTCATTTGGTTATCTGATGCTACATTTATTACTTCTTTAAACACTATTTCGGTATTGTTCACTTTTGCATTGTTCAGTTCAGTACTGTTGCCCGTTTCTAATACCCTGTTTGTAACCTCTGCACCTGCGAAATCAACATCTTGGAATCTGTGGATTATATGGGTATATTCCCGGATGAGAAAATCCTTTAGTTATGTTTGCTGGTACAAATTCCTTGGGATATGCAAGACTAACTATCTCCGGTATATTTTTAATTTTAATGGTCTCTTCTGGGTTGTTAAGCACCCATGCTTCAACTTGTTCATTATAATAACGTTTGAAAGGGCCTAAAGTTGAGACATCAACAAGTGGTTGAAGATGGTGACTTGTGTGGGGAGGTAATGTTAACAGTATTATTCCATTTGCTTTACAGATATTTAAGGAAGCTGCTGTAATGTGACTCTCGTGATTTGCGTACAATAGTAAGTCCTGTTTCATCAACGTTATATGTGGACTCCGGTCCCAAAGGTTTTCTTGCGAAGATTGACTGCAAATTTTCAAAAAATTGTTTGAAATTATATTTGTTGAAGGCAGGAGTCCTACTTAAGCTTGTCGCTTCGGGAGTATGCAACGCTAATTGAGGATGTCGTGACATGAAACCTTTAACCATTTATACGATGCTGCTTCATTTTGTAACCAGTTTTCGAAAATTATCTTATCGTTTTCTTTTGCAAATAAATACACAAATTGTGAATGGGAGTTACCCCGTAGTGCAATTTCGCGCTCGATAAAAGGTAGTCTACAAGCATAGTCTTTTCCTGGGTGCTAAAAATCTGGGCAGTTACGTAATTAGGTGTGAAGCTTATACTGTGATCTTGTTTGTATTTATTTGCATATCTCATTAGTGTCATTTTATCAATATTATATTTTCTTGCGGTTGTTCTTATTTTAGCATTATTTTCAACAATTTCCAAACTGCATTTCTCATATCTTCCTCAGAATACTTGCGACGTTATGCGCTCTTAGTTGTCCACTTGAACTAGTTAGATATTTGATTTAAACAATAAAAATTATATGAAAATTGCTCACAAAGTAGCTAAGTAATATATTAAAATGTCGATCAATAGCAGCGGGGAGGTTTGACACATGTATCACGCCTCCCTGTTTGTTTTGTATCAAACTTCCCAACTGCCTCGTTTCATAATATGTTCTTGCACCAGATTCAATATAACTTCTGACGAAGATAAAAGCAGCTTAAAATTTGAAGAATTTGTTCTGCATTCTGACAAAATAATCGAAACTGTCATCGTTGCATTTACCAATCAAAGATGGCACATAGCACATTAAAATACTTACAATTTTGAGCATGGAAGCACACTTGTAACTTCTGAACGGCGAAAACATGCATCACCTTGACGCAGTTTCAGGAGTCTACTATACCGACGTTTTGAATGGTATTATGGGTTAACCACGGGCGCAGAATAAATAGGGCGCGAAATATGACAGTGCATCAAGCCTGCCGGCGTATCAAGGCTCCCATTTTCCCCTACAGTGCTTCCGAATTCTGAATTAACAAATAGTTAAAATTTAATATAAATAATAGTGAACCCGTATCGTCTCCATCTTCGCCGGCCTCGGTGGTCTAGTGGTTAGCGCATTTGCCTTTGGATCCGAGGGACGCGGGATCGAATCCGGTTGAGGTCGGCGAGATTTTTCTAGCGGGGCAAAAACTTAAAATGCGTCTTCTGTCGGATAAGAAGTAAAGCCGTAGGTCCCGTGCCACTGCGATGTGTGACACGTTAAAAATCCCTACTGGAGTTGGAACTACCCCAGATAGGCAAAATTCTTAGTTAGGGTGTACAATGGGCCAAATGTGGCTTAAGTGCATAGAGATGTTTGGAAAACCGCGTCCTAGATCTCGCTCTTTCAAATCATCATCATCATCTCCTTCGCGACCCTGCGCTTTATAGGCGCACTTAAAGTTTGCTCTGTTTTTTTTGATACGTACTGGATTTTATTTCCTAAATTATGTATCATTGATTAGCGATTCTACAAATATCCATATTATTTAATGTGGATGTAAGTGGCGTAACAGAAGAAATGTGGTGGTTCTAAAAGCTTCAATTTTTTTTATTAAAAAGTTTTATTAGCAATAAGATTTTTTTAAATACAATCTAAGTGTTAATTGTGTGACTACGTCAGAAGACGCCCAGTGGCGTTATCTCACTAGTTACAATTGTTCTTGATGTAAGATGCATCATTTACGCATTAGAAACTTTTAATTCTTCTTGAGCATTCCATGATGCGTTGTGTCTAGTAAGGGTATGTCTTCTTCGTTGGGATGGATCTCTAATACGGTTTTAAATCTACCATGGGGAATTCTCTATAGTTCTGACTGCGTTGGATTGGAACCTCTGTAAAATGTCTATGTTTGATTACCTGCAACATTTCCACAATTCTATACCATAAGTCCAGATGGTTTTAACATTAGTTTTGTACAGTAACAGTTTATTTTCTGTGAATAAGCGTGAATTTTTACCTAGGAGTCAATGTATTTTTTTGACCTTAATGTCCAATTCCTTTTTCTTCTTCTGCATGTAGGTTCTCCATGTTAGTCTGTTGTCGAGGTACATCTCTAAGTATTGTAGCGGACTGCATTTGAGGTTATGTTTATATTCTCCTAGACCAAACGTCGGCAACCTGTGACCCGCGGGTCACCAAGTGACCCATTTGATAATTTCAAGTGACCCATTTGACAATTTCAAGTAACCCTTTTGAGTTCCGCAAATAAAGTATAATTTCAAAATTAATTATATAACATAAACATTCATCTTTATTTTTTTTATTAGCCCGCAATATCCCATTGTTGGCCAATGGTCTCCCCCATAAGGGGGGTTGTTGATCTACTCTCCCATAGTGATCAATCCTCGTGGGAGAGAGGCGCCGTGTTAACGCAACCTTCGGGTCACCCATCCAAGTACTGACCGGAGCCATCGCTGCCTTAACTCTCCCGATCATACGTGAACGGGCGATGAATGTGCGCAACCCGGGACTTTACATTCATACATGAAGAAAATTTATTTGCAAAGGTATCTACGCAACAACTTAAGGATGTAATGGAAAAGGTTGTTAAGATTGTAAACATAATAGTAGCATGATCAGCGTTAACACACAGGCGCTTCAAAGCTTTTTTGGAGGTAATTGAATCGAAATATGCAGATTTGCTGTTACATTCTGCAATACAATGGTTAAGTGGAAGCAAAGTGCTTAATAGATTTGTAGAGCGCTTTTATGATATTTATAAATATTTATATAATTATAAATATTTCTTTATGGATTCGGTGGAAATGATCTCGAACTCAATGATAAACAATGGTTTTTAAGACTTTGGTTCTTAACAGACACAATGATCCATTATAATGATTTCAATGTACGACTCCAACGAAATAACTATACAATTTTGAAAATTTACTAGGAATGGAAGAGTTTTCCTTCTAAATTAATATTATTTGAAACTGATAAAAAAACTAAAATATTTCTTTTCTTTCCCTTGTCAAAAAACCAACATGAGAAAGAAAATGTCGATGAAAGCAATCTAAATATGTTCGAAAGTTGGATTTTGAACATTAGAAATGAATTTGAAAGTAGATTTAAAAGTTTTAAGAAGCACGGCGAAATGTTTACATTTATAATAAGGCCCGACGATATAGAAGAAAATATTTTAGATTTGCAGTATTTTGAATATAAAATTGATAATTTCAGTTTAGAAATGATTGATAAGTTCAACGTTGTGGACAGATAAATTCAAGAAATAGCTGAAAGATTTGGAGAAAACGGAAGACTATCATCTTCTCATGATATCAACGTGTTGGGCATCACTTCCTACGAAGTTTTCATCTTTAAAAAAAATTGGTTTTGCCATTTTGTCCGCGTTCGGTTCTACTTATAAGTGTGAGCAAATATTTTCACACCAGCATCAGGGGAACCATCGTTAACGAAGAGAGCGTTTATAAATAAAATTCATAAATTTATCAACTAAAATTTGACAATTATACTAGTTTCTATAATAATTAGAAAAATTATAGTTTTGTTTTTTATGTTTAAAGTTTAAAAGCATATTGTAACTATTTTCTCAATAACATGTATCTTATTATTCACTAAAACACTGTTTTATAATGAAATTCCACTGACCCGAAACGTCTTCTTAATAGTAACATTTTTGTTGATTTTCACCCGCAGCCAAAAAAGGTTGCCGACGCCTGTCCTAGACAGTTGAACTTTTGGAGATTATGCTCATAATTTTCATTTGTAATCTATACTCGCATATACAGGGTGTCTCAGAAAGAATGGGTCAGCGTTTAGTTATAGTTTAGTTATATGCCTCGATATTCGTTATGTCGAGGCATTTTCGTAAACAAAACAGAAATTAAAAATACAATTTCTACAACACCAATGTATTTAATTGACCTAGCATTGTTCTTTACTATAGGTCACAAGCACTACCCATTGTTTTTGTGATCATGGCTACCTGATAATTGCACGTCCTAACGACAACCCAAAACTTGGACAAGCATTTTAAGGCAAACGGTTGCCTTTACGCGTATGAACTAAGAGTACCTTATTTTTGTTATTTTTAATCCTCTTTCAGAAAATAACATAAAATTTTAAAATTTTCTACTAATAACAAAGTTAAAGCTAATATAAAATTTCAGTGGTAGGTTTCTGCCTAAGGTATATTAGGTTTAATCGGTTTATTTTTACCTAAAGAATCTATAACTAAACGCTGGCCCATTCTTTCTGAGACACCCTGTATATTTCATGTAACTGCTAATGTATTTTAGTGGCGTTTGAAAATCACGCCTCATTGATCTTGGGAACGGCCGTTCCTTCATACATGTTTATTATTTGTGAAGGGTACGTCCTTTACGAGTAGAGTAGGTATCTCAGCTGCAGCGTCAAGTTTCCTTAAGCCTTCACCTGCCAGCGCTTTGAGGTATCCCAGCTGCAGCGTCAAGCTCCCTTAACCCTTCACCTGCCACCACTTTGAGGTATCTCAGCAGCTTACGGCTTCGCTTGACGATTGCGCTTTGAGGTATCTCAGCAGC
>JABXWE010007255.1:0-19132 GCA_014611495.1 Limonius californicus
AAATTTATAATTTTTAAAATTTCATCAATAATTATTGAGGATTCTACACAATTGCACAAAAAATGTTGTGTATACTGCGGCCGCGTCATTCTTTAACGTCCTCGAGGTTGCCTTGCCTCGGCCGCAAGCGGCCTCGGCGGCAATCTTCCTCTCGGTACGTTAAAGAATGATTTCGCGGCCTAAGTATACAAATAACTATTTTGTGCAATTGTAGGCGAAGTAACAACTTCGCGTACGCCATGCAGGCCGCAAAATTTAATTTCGCGGCCGTTGTCATAACAACGGCCATTAAACTAAATGTCACTTATATACGAGGGTTGCTCAGAATCTAATGCCCCTTATTTTTTTTCTCGGAAACTATTTATTAAAACTAAACAAAATTTGTACACAGTATGAAGGAATATCTCGCATACATATACTATTTTTCTACGTAATCTCCGTCCACTTGTAGGGCCTTATTCTAACGCGAAACAAGGGCATGTATGCCTTGCTTGTACCAGTTCTTGTCCTGTTCGTGTAACCATGTCCTCACTGCATGAATAACGTCGTCATCGTCTTCAAACCTCCTCCCGCGAAGTGCATCTTTAATGCTTCCCGGGTTTCCCGACTTTTGTGGGGCCGTGCGTTGTCATGCAGGAGCAACATGTCTGCTGAATTCTTGTGAGGCCTAACTCGGCGGAAGCGCTTATTCAGTTTTTTTTGCGTCTTGACGTATGCTTTAGAATTGATTGTTTCTCCTCTTGGCATCACATCCATAAGAAGGACCCTATCAATGTCCCAAAAGACAGTTATCATGACTTTTCCGGCAGACGGTGTTGTCTTAAATTTCTTCGTTCGTGGTGAGTTTGGATGACGCCACTCCATTGACTGCCTTTTCGTCTCCGGCTCAAAATGGTGTGCCCAAGTTTCGTCGCCTGTAACAATACAGGACAGAAATGCCTCCCCTTCAGATTCAAATCTGGACAACAATTCAGAACAAATTGCTTTTCTTTGAATTTTGTGTTCGGTTGTAAGGCTTCGCGGGACCCATCTTGCGCAAACCTTGGAATATCCTAGAGCCTTGGTAATTTTACTCGCACTTCCATTGCTAATTGAAAGCTGTATGGCTAATTGCCGACTTGTGATGCGTCGATCTTGGCGAATAATGGCATCAGCGCGGTGCAACACGACCGGGCTCGTGGACGTGGTAGGACGGCCAGAACGTTGTCTGTCCTGTAGCTCAGATTCTTCGCTTCCAGAAGTTTTAATTCTCTGCACCCAGCGACCAACGGTGCTCCTATCGACTGCACGACTTCCATACACAGCACGCAAACGTTTATGAATATTCACAACAGTCTGCTTCTCCGCAACCAAACATTCAATTACGGCGCGTTGTTTGTAACGAGTGTCATTTACAGACGCCATTTCAAATTGTTTACTGGGGCTGCACTGTTTGTCAGATGCTTTTGCAGTTTTGTACATATACGCGCGAAACTTCAAATTTGCAGCGCGGAAAATTTCACTTTTTTATTTGTGTTTTTGGCTGAGAAAAAAATGAGGGGCATTAGATTCTGAGCAACCCTCGTATTTATTTTGACGCATGAGAATGGACAGTTTTTAGAAATTATTTATTATTTATCTCATTTCCATGGTAACACGAAAGCCGACCGTCTTTCTATTTACGACGAAAATTATAATTTTTAAAATGTTTTCAATAATTATTGAGGATTCTACACAATTGCACAAAAAATGTTGTGTATACTGCGGCCGCGTCATTCTTTAACGTCCTCGAGGTTGCCTTGCCTCGGCCGCAAGCGGCCTCGGCGGCAGTCTTCCTCTCGGTACGTTAAAGAATGATTTCGCGGTCTAAGTATACAAATAACTGTTAAAGGGATTTGTTTTATAAATATATCTAATGCATCTTAAAGAAAGGTACGATAAAATGATAATAGGTTTATTTAAGAGCGTACCATCTTGTATATGTTTCGAAAGTAGTTCAAATGACACACTGAACCACTCAAAGTACATAACCTAATATTTTGACAAAAAAATTGTACTAGATATCAGCATTTCTAAAAAATATTAGATTTTACTACGCTAAGAACATTTTTTTCTATTACCCTTTCGCACAAGAAAGGTGAGTAATATTCATATATCGACTTTATACAATTGCATTAAGTACATTTCAGTTGTTTATCCACCTACCGCCCTAAGATTATAAACAGACAGATAAGGAAAAAGGACAATTGTTTACTACAGAAAAACGTGTGGATATCAACATGGATACAGTATTCGATGTGAATGAAGATGTAAAACCTAATGTTGCCAGTGTAACTTCGCTATCAAATTCTACATCCGATATCTGGCATCAAACCAAAATCAAAGAAGAATTATCTCAGAATGTGTTGGAAACGAACGGTAACTTTACATTACACTTACAATCATTTCTAAGTTATATAGTAGAAGCAAGTAAATGATAATAAAAGAAGTTTCATTTCCAAAAACTATTATAAGAAAGTTTCGGTATTTTTACAATCCATGCCAATGTAATTATAGCAACTCTAATAATATGAAAATTTCCATTAAAATTGACGAAATATTAGTAATTGCAGTAAAACTTAATTATTTCTTAATACTTATTTATTTAAAACAGAAGATTTGGGAGTCTATTTCAAATTTTGTGCTAGTTTAGTTTCTTATATAATATTTAGTAACTCACATATAAACATGTACATATGTTACAGTAAAAGAAGAAGAGATGCAGATATTGGAATTGCCTACAGAAGCATTTCATCTAAAGCATGATGCTAAATATGATATCGATAGCTCCATCAAACTGGAATCGTTACATGAAGAATTAGATATAAAAACTGAAACCCTTAGTAACAATGAAGATCATGTAATAATAGACCCTCCATTAAGGTGCATCGTCGAACAAAGTCTTAAAATTCATACTGGGGAAAAGTTATATAAATGCGATGTATGTGACTTTGAAAGTGTATATAAGCCTAACTTACAACAACATATGAGAATTCATACAGGAGAGAAACCCTTCAAGTGCAATATATGTGATCATGAAAGTGCCCGCAAGAGTAGCTTGCAAATCCATATGAGCATTCATACAGGAGAGAAACCGTTCAAGTGCAATATATGTGATTATGAAAGTGCACGCAAGAGTAGCTTGCAAATGCATATGAGCATTCATACAGGAGAGAAACCCTTCAAGTGCAATATATGTGACTACGAAAGTGCATACAAGAATAGCTTGCGAATGCATATGAGAACTCATGCAGGAGAAAAGCCCTTCAAGTGCAATGTATGTAACTACAAAAGTGCATACAAGAATAGCTTGCAAATGCATATGAGCACTCATACAGGAGAAAAACCCTTCAAGTGCAATGTATGTGACTACAAAAGTGCATACAAGAATAGCTTGCAAATGCATATGAGCATTCATACAGGAGAGAAACCCTTCAAGTGCAATGTATGTGAATACAAAAGTGCATACAAGAATAGCTTGCAAAGGCATATTAGCACTCATGCAGGAGAGAAACCATTCAAATGCAATGTGTGTGACTTTGAAAGTGCACACAAGAATAACTTACGATTGCATATGAGCATTCATACAGGAGAGAAGCCATTCAAGTGTAGTTTATGTGACTTTGAAAGTGCACACAAAAATAGCTTGCAAATGCATATGCGCACTCATACAGGAGAGAAACCGTTCAAGTGCAATATATGTCACTACAAAAGTGCATGCAAGAATGGCTTGCAAAAGCATATGAGTATTCATACAGGAGAGAAACCATTTAATTGTAATTTATGTGACTATAAAAGTGCAAATAAGAATAACTTGCGAAGGCATATGCGATCTCATATGGGAGAGAAATACACCGTTTGATTAGAAAGTTTATAATTAATTTTACTTATAGTGTAAACTAAGAGGTAGTAGGTGCATACTATTTCTATACTTATTATAGTGCTTAATATTCATGCTATATGGTTAATAGAGCAGTATGTCAGAATTTTTCGGAGGCTAATTTGGTTAATTCCTCTAATAATTTGGAGATTAAAATGAGTGTAGACAAGAATATAATAAAGTTTATATTGTATATTAACAAAATTATTCAGGAGATTTTCTGTCAAGTTAAGATTAGTAAACAATTTAGTCAATCAAGACCTTCTATAACTTCTGGAAATCAAAAGTGGAACAGGGCTATTCCTATTTCTGTTAGAAGAGAGGAGTTCACTCTTAAGATGAAGGTTGAAGGTTCTTTTTATTATTATAGACGTAATTTATTAAAGAATGACTGTAGAAGCAATTGCTTGGACAATAAAGTATTTAACTGGGAATTCTGTTGATATTTGTTTGATTATGTATAAGAGGAATAATGGAAAGTAAATTAATTTCTAATCCTAATCATATACCTAACCAAGAGTAAGATGAAATAGAAATAAGTGTTTATAGAAAGATTGTTGATAGAAATAATATTTTGTAAATTTTGGTAATTTACGAGAAAATATTTTGCGTATAGTTGGGGTATTAATCCAAAAGCTTAACTTAGCTTATCTTTGTAGATTTTAGTATACGACATATAGAGTTTTTAATAGTCTAGGAGGTACAATATAAACAAACAGTGTACACAAAATGTGCGGTTTCAAATTGAGAACAAAAATAATATCATGTAATGTTCTCCGCGCCTAACTATAGTCAACCCGTTTTACATATATTAAATTGTATTATTTCGAAGCTCATTCGGCACGCCGCCGCGGTACGGTTGGGAAAATCCAAAAATTTTGGGGGAATAGGAGATTCTAAAAGGCAGTTTCCGTAATTAAGTCAGTGGGTTTAACATTGTCAACCTTGGCGGACGTTTATGGTGAATAGTGAATTTTTATTGAAATCGTTTGTCGATTGGGGATTAGTTTTCCGCTTTGAACTTTACTTCACAAAGGAGCTTTTCCAGTAGTTATAGGGAAAAAGTCTCCAGGAAATTATTTTCCAATATAGAATTTACTCCGGCAAAGAAGATTGTGTTGGAATATGCTTTTAACTGGTGAGTTTGTTATTGCCAGAAATCCTTGTCTTATCGTAATCTCCAGGACTTATTCCTAATCTCAATTAAAATTTAAATAGGCAAAAAGTTGTACATCGGGACTTCCAGAAAATTAAGACGCAGTATAGTTACTTTCATTCGTACGTAGCGAGAAAGTTTACAAGCTGTCCTGATCGAGAACCTTGTGGGGTTTTTCCGAACACCTGGGACACCTGGATCTAACGCTGTTGTATGGACGAGTTGATTGCAGCGGATCAAGGGAAGTGCACATTTTAAAACTGTATAAGCTTGTATCATTATTCACCATTTCGTGACATTTATTTAAGAATTAATTTTAATACGACTTCTCGTGTACCACCTCGGACGATGCTAGAAGATTATAAGTCGGTGGCGCCTATTAATTAATTGTTTTGAATCTACTCCTTCTTCGATAGTTGGTAGGCGTATCTGCTGTAAAAATGATATACAAAAGAGGCCCGAGGGCGCTCCACTGTGGTACCCCTGATCTAATTGGATGTATTTCAGTGAGCGTTTGATCATATTTTATCTGAGAGTATCTTTCTTCTAAGTATGATTTAATTATAATATAATATGAGTGTGGTAGCGTATCGTGCCACACCTTATCGAAAGCTTGGCTGTCTTCAAGAAAGGCTGCCGTGCAGTAGCTTTTTTCTTCAAAGGATTGATTTATTAAGTTGATTACTCGATGGACCTGCTGTATGGTTGAATGCTCCCTTCTAAAACCAAACTGATGTGCCGGAATCAGATTTAATTCCTTTGGCTAGCAATTTTTCTAATAGTTTAGCAAGTATGGACAGTAGACTAATTGGCCTGTAAGAAGCAGCCTCATTGGGTGGTTTCCCAGGATTTAATATAAGAATCACTTCAGCCATCTTCTAGAGTAGCGGGAAGTACCAACCCCAGACGCAGGACTGAATTGAATACGATTGTGATCCTGTGTGATCCTTTGCGAGGAAGTTCTTTGATTATCTTTCCTGTTATTTGATCAATCCCAGGGGCCTTTTTTGGATGTAGATCATTTTTAACCATATCCTTAACTTCCTTGACTGCGAAAAGTTTTGATAGTGGGGCTAATTGATATGGGGATAGAGATAATTCTTTATTTCAGCTTTTTCTTCTGGTGTTAAAGAAGATGGTAGAGGTTGAAAAACTTTACTAAAGTACTGAGCAAAAGCATCTGCCTTATCCGATTCTGTGCGTGCCCAGCTGTTGTCTTCTTTGCGTATTGGGGCAGTTTGTTGATGGTGGTCTTTGATCCTTTTTGTTGCTCTCCACAAGGCTTAGTTTGTATCCACAGTAGGGCGTATATTTTCCAAATACTCTTGAAAGCTTTTATTCATTAAGTCTTTGATTAAACTTTTGAGTTCCGCAGATGCTTTATTATAGCGTTTTTTTTATCAGAAGGGTAACCACTGTTCTGCAAGATTCTCCTAAGCCTTCTTTTTTTCAGCAATTTTGTATCTATCTAAAGCAGAAACCACTCGGAGATCTGACTGCTATAAAATACAAAATAATAACGATCCAAGATCTCCACTGGTTACACCAGCCCAAAGGATTATAATATCGAACGTCTGCCCCTCCATACCACATGACCGTATAAAAAACGTACTATAAGAAGTTGGAATTAAAATTCTATCAGCAATAACCTGTTTAAAAGCAGAAATGGGTGAAAAATAATACAGTCACATTTTAAGCTTTAGGAGACTAAAAGAAAGTTCGCTCTCACAATCTTTACTGATTAAGTTTGAAGGCATAGACTATAGAATATTCCTCTCAACGAACACAACATGTTTTATATGTCGTCAAGTGGCACATATAGCAGAAAAATGCCCAAACCGAAGTACAAGAGAAAATCCCACCGTCCTCCCCGTCATCCCAAATAAACGAAGTCTATCATTGACAACAATAGAATTTCCCGATACAGAAGAAACAAATCGCGAAGAATTCCCACTCACAACATCTACTACAGAAATTCTCACTCAGGCTGCGACGTCACAGAATACGACGAAATCAAAACCTAATAAAAATAAGCGGCCCAAAACCTAAAAATAATGACCCAGAAGGGGAAAACATTAGAAGAAAACCTCCTCCCTATTAAAGATATAATTGAAATAACTCCAAGCAGTTATCCAGACAATTACACCGAATTTAAAGATTTATTAGGAAAAACGTACGGCTCACCAGATCCTCTCACAATATCTGAACAATATACAAATAGGGAATACCACAAATCTAATAAACATGATGACAGATTTATATACCAGCCTAGCAAACCGAGTCATAAAAGCTAGATTTACAAGAATTATTAAAAAATGTAGCTACAGTTAATGGAGCAATGGGAGCAGACAGATCCTGATCAACCCAAAACAGACCCAGAATAAACATACTAAACAGCAACTAGTGAACTGCTAAAATTATACAATTTGTAACGGTTTTTATCAGCGACTACGCGATATACAACGATATACAACGAATATTAATGGATTATCAACCAAATGTTATATGTCTACAGGAAACCCACTTAAAACCTGACAAAAACGTGTATATAAAAGGATATGAAACTTTCAGTAGAAGCCGTCAAACCCAACGCGCCAGTGGAGGTGTTACCGTATTCGTTAAGCAAAATTTATTCTCCAAACAAATCTCAATAACATCTAACCTGGAAGTTATTGCAGTCGAAATATACGCGCCCCAACAATAGTATATCTACAATGTATCCATTCCTCCAAACTACCAACTAACCCTCGGAGAAGTAAAGGATATTGTAAACAGCCTTCCGAAACCGTACATAATAGAGACTTCAACTCACATAACCCCCTTTGGGACAGCATGACAACAAACAGTAAACGAAAAATAATTGAAAAACAACTAAACGACAATCGACAGTATTGTACTACTAAATGATGGCCACCCCACTCACCTTGGCAGTAAAACAAATAAATTCTCTGCTATGGACTTATCACTTTGCAATGCTACAGTAAAACCATTAATCACGTGGACGGCTCTAACATATTTATATGGAAGTGACCATCACCCAATCCCATTGGACTTATTTTATATTTTATTATAATTATAGTAGTCGTCTTTTTAGATATCTAATTTTTACCTGAGTAGATCGTAAAATAACACACTAGAAGGCAGTGGCCCCTCGCGGGTAAAAAATAGGTGAAGTGCTATTATAAAAACCCTAATAATAACAAATAGAAAAAATATAATTCAATGTCAACTTATCTAGTTTTTGTAGACCAAGTCTATCCTTCTGTCCTTTAATGCAGCAAAATTATTTATTTTATCTAAGTATGTAAAATAGTTGCTTTTTATTAATTCTTGTAAATATTTTGCCATAAAATTGACCTAAACTTTCGAATGCTTTAGATGGAAAACACGAATCATATTGTTCTAATTTCGGATTTCGTAGTATCAGCCAAAGACACGAATTGTAACTTCTCGCAGCCTTGAAGCCTTACTTCCGTTTCCATTACAATGTGATCCAGTACTTCATAAAACAAAGCTCTATATTTTCTTCTGTCATTATTTGTAAGGCTAACGTATTCCCGCTTAGGGCGCTTAGAAATATCGATTTATGTTATTTCTATTTCCTTAGTCGTTTCGAAGAGTGTATCAAAGAAATCGTCATTCTTTTTCCTCTTATATATAAGAAATATGAATTCAAAATTGTTGAAATCGTTTAAAAACCGACGGTCAAACCCGAACACGCAGTTCCGCGGTTCATTTCGAGTGAACTCTTCACTTACGCGATCCACTGGGAGCCAAATGTAGATATTGACGTAGGCGTTACGGTGGCAACGGGGGTATGAGTGCAGAGCTAAAATACGTTTGAGGCCGACTCTTTATTATACAATTGCACGAGTGTTATAGGTAAGATTTTTTATGGTCACTGCGTTCACGCTCGACGGACTGCATTTAAAAATTAAATTTTAAATACAAGGGGACCTGAAAAATTGTAATGTGCTTGTTTCACCAACCTTGTTGTATCTACGAGTATGTACGCCATAAATAAGCTACTCCTAATAGGTGTAACGCCGATAAATAATTTGTTATGAAATTTAAATAAATATTCGCAACTGAATGAAAATTTTAGGTGAAGAGGCAGTTCACCTACTTCACTTAGCGAGCCGCCTCTACTAGAAGATACAAACCTAGAGCTCGCGTGCAAAAACGGTTATATCCGGTTATACAAAATTTTCAGAAAACGGGAAAAACTTGGCAAACCCTTGCCCTATAAAAAAAAATGAAAACTTTGAAGTAGGTTTGTTTGGATTTGGGTAGTGAACAGAATATTATACATTTGATTAAGTTAATTCAAAAGAGACAGTGTTACACAAAAAATATAGATTGGATATATCTGGTTTTGCACACAAATGATAGAACCTTTTGAAAAATAATTTCTATTCTATTAAATTACAGTAATAAACTTGACATTAACTTTTTTTTACACATGTACTGATGTTTCTTTTTCCAGGCAGTCACACAGGTGATCTTCATTGCCATTTCCTTTACCTCCATTTCCCTCTTCATTACAGTCCAGCAAATTCTTGTACCATCCAAGATCTTTTCGGTTTTACCATGCTTGTCCAAAATGTTTGTTCATCAGATGGCGTAAACTTTTCTTTTTTTTTATTAGGTACAATAGCGCTACCGAGTGGTACAGTATTAAGTTGAATGTTATTGCCAGACCTCCCCTTTTGGTTTATATGTCTTTTCCAGATCTTTAATGTTATATATCTGCCAGTCCGAACCAAGAGTTTGTACAGTACCTACTTCGGAGTACAGTTCCACGTATTCTTCCTTGTATATCATCTCTAGATGTGTTCTTAAAATTTTTTTCAACCTTCCGAATGCTCGATCTGCAGCCAAAAAGCTGTGCCCCCTAACTGGAAATATTATATCTATTCCCGAAACATGTTTCGGATATTTTGTTTTTAGCCTGAACATCAAAGTGTGAATGATGTGGGATTTCTTATTCTGCGCCCCACATTCGTAGCAGAATAATCTGATGCAATGCTTGTCATCAAAATTCAAACTCTCTAGATGATGTAATAATGCTGAACCAATTTGGATAGATCCTCTTCCAGCTAAATTTTCAACCATACATAGAATCTTGGATTCCTTGAGCTCATTGGAACACAACAAAAAGCATACCAGCTTATTTGATGGGCATAAAACGCATCCCCTATTGGTGTACGCGGCAATAGTTGAACCTGTTGAAGGTCGAAGAAAAAGGTAATGCTATTGGCAGGATGTTCTCCGACCAGTTCCAAAAAAGTATTTGCTCTTTTTTTATGGCACCTTGTACCCCAAAATCAGTTCACTTCGTTTTTTAAGCTGCTTCTCATGTTTAAATTGTTGATTTAATCTTGTACATTTGGAACAAACATCGCAGGCTTGTGATGAGAATCCAATGTTGACATCGGTTAGAAGAATGTTTCTGAACATATCGTAACTTATGCGATCTTGGGCCTCACATTTTCGGTTATATAATTTATGTAGTTTCGTAACAGAAAGATCTGCTGCCAGATATATACGCTTTGATTTTAAGCGATTATAGTCGCTTTCTTTACCACGCAGTTTTCCGAGGAATGTTCGAACTCTATCTCTTCCTCTTTTCCCCCTTCCCCCATTGTGATCACAGGGAAGTCTCAAAGCTTTTTAGGTTGGGGTTCGGATCTACATACTTAAAAAATAAATATTTGATATTTTCTTTTTTCGACAGAAAAACCATGTAATCTTACTTTAGCTTTTTACGCGCCTCGCGTTTAGTCTCATTCGTTTCTCTCTTCCTGCTTCCCACACTTCCATCCTGAACAGTGATATCTCGTCCGTCCATATTGTTTTACGTACTTTTCAACTCCAAAACACTAACAAATAAGAAATTCTCGGCACTTAATGAACACATGTTAAACAACCACACTTTCGCTTGGTCCCTAAATTGACAGAAGGCGATTTAACACCAAACAACTTTCAAAAAATGAAAGTTTCAACGCCGACAAAATGTAATTAGTCATAGTGTTAGCAGTGCACTGAAATTTATGTCGGTGGAAATGGGAAAACCAGAATTCTTCACAACTGCATGGTTTAATTAAGTAATTGAAAAATGGTTTGTAGTAATGGCATCTAGACTCCCTACGTTGGCTTTAAGTAAACTAAACCCAGAAAAGTTTAAAGAAACTTTGGAATTTTTGGAATCCTTCATGGATATTATTCAGCATATGGAAGCCGTCCACACCAGTTTGGAAACGTTCTCCGACGGGAGCCCTTATTTCTACACAATCAATATTGGAATATTAAAACCGTTTTTAGAAAAGAATATCAGAATATCAATAGAAAAGAATTTTTTGTTAACAGAATGAAGGAATTACCTGCATAACATGTAGGTATCTTTAAGTTAATAATTTAAAAATGACAATAATTTCAAGATTTGTAATCTTCCGATTAAATATTGCTGGTAAAAAATGCCATTGACAAATATGCAAGCAAATCAGGTTATTGTCATTCATACAAAAATATAATTTACATATTACATGTTTGTAAACGAATAATAAATGATAATGTGTATACCTGTAAAGCCTCTCAGTTTTTCTATGTCCTTATTTTATTTTATTTAGTAAAAGTTCTACTTGTAAAAACTGTTTTCTTTCTAGTAACAAGTAGGTATTTGTTTACAGAAGCCATTACTGTTAAAGTAGGTCTAAACGTTTTTAAATATAATAATATAATTATAAGACTGACAAGAATAAGAACAGATGAATTTGACATTGATTTGTCATCTAATTTTTCTTATTTCAATTGTGGTTTCTATTGCTAAGAAGAGGAATGGTGTTAAATTGCTTATTTCAGTAATTTAAACATATATAATGGGTAAATCTAAAAGAAAATCCATTATTTCATTGTTCTCCACGCAGCACCGTTCAAAGTATTGGCAGCAACATGGCGGCTTCCCGTCCATTGGCCACACTATATAAAGTCACTGCATTGAACTGTATCTTACTAAGATACAGTTCAATGAGTCACTGTAATACAACGATATCTGCAGCGCACTCTCTCGCAAAATGTCTTAAATTATACATCGGAAACTGCAATCTAAAAGTTTCATAAAGTGGGTACCAAGGCTGGATACTTTGTGCTCACGCCCAATTATTTCTAAATTATATATAGAAAAATTCGTTGTTTTGAAAACTATTATGATTAATTGGTAGAAGGAATCTTATACGACAATCAGATTTTTTTGCGGATTTTTCTCTTAACAATTACGTGTTATACTAGGTACTGCATTTCTTAAAAGTGGGCACCCTTAGTATTGCGAGGGTTAAAACGTATTTTAGTTCAGTATTCTCTAAAACGATTATTACAAGATCAATTATTTGTTACTGTATAATATAAACTTTATTTCGTCAAAATACAGACAGAAAGAAGAAAAATCAGTACTTACATATGATGGAATAATTACATAATATATATAATAATTTTGGTACAGGTACAGTAAACAGTTCTCTTTTTCTTGAATAAGACTGCATAATGCGTTAACACATTAAACTTGCAACGTGTGTGGTAAAGTTGTTGATTAATTACTTTCCATTATTGAATTTTAAGTGCGTTTGACAATGTCGGTACGATTTTACTTTTGAAACATCTCTACAACATCCGTTTTTAAACATTACTTGGTGCAACATTGCAGCAACTGTTGAAAATAAAAATGTACTTTTTCTTTTGTGTATGTTTTTGCAGGAGTGGAGAGGTGGTAACTTTGTGCCAAGGTGCCACTTCTCGTTAAGGCTTCGGCAGAGTTCGGTTGTGTTTTGTTTGCGCTGTATTTTTGTGTCTAAGAACATCTTGTTTTGTAACAATCATCTTATATATATTGTAAATTCAATAAAACTTTCTTGTGTTTTTCAACCGCCTTGTATTTTAAATCCACAACAGCAACATTTCCAAAAAAATGTTTCACTGAAATGTTGCAACCGCAACTTCAAATGGTTGTTGAAAACTTTTCAATGACAATTCTGTAACGGCGGCTCTTACGAAATCAAGCCCGGTCTGTCGACTCTGGTAGTTCATCACTAAAAACCACAAGTGGAAATGTTATTTTTTATATTTTTCTTATCCTTCATAACTTAAAAACTGTTTTATTTTAATATTTGTGTATATAAGAAGATAATATCGAAAGCTTCAATTAACAAATACAATATTATTATTAAAATGCTGTTCTTGATTAACTGGTTATTTAATTATTTAATATAGCTACGCAAACTATTTATTATTCGTATTAAAATTAATGTAAATAATTTCTCTTTTCAATAAAACACCAATACATTGTACGGGGGTAGATCACACAAAAAATGCTAAAAAATTTTAACGGCGTCACATTTTAAATACGGAATTAACCCTTAACTGCTGATCCAGGGTCATTTTGACCCTGCATGATTTTAATTTGCATTCTATTCATTTGGCTGTCTCAGTACCTTACTGTCAGTTGATAAATTGACGTTGATCGTGTAGTTTGGTGTTGCAGCTAATTTCTTTATATCAAAAGTAAGTGCTGTAGGGTCATATTAACCCTGGTACGGTAAACACGTTTTTTTTTTTGTTAGCGCATCCATCGGAAGCTTTATGGCTGGTCCTTCAAAGACAGTAAAGTTTACAGACCCAGACTTTGAAGAAACACTTCTTCAGCTGATGAAAGATGCAGACAGTTATGTGGACGATCAAATAGATGAATCATATGCAGTTCATAGCGACCATGATACAGAAACTGAGCAATCAGAATTTGAAACTTTCCCAATGATGTACCAAACAGACAAGCCGATGTACCAAATGGTGGTGATAATGAGGTTTTAAATCTTGATACTGATGATAACGTTATGCAAAATTCAGATAAATTCCACCAACGGTGGAGTAGATTCTTTAGATCAGAAGTTGTAACGTCGCGCCCCGTGCTCATACGTGGCGCGAACGCTCCAACAATTTATAACCTGGGTAGTCTCTTGAGTTGTCCAGAATTCAATTATAAGTGCTTGGAAAAACAAGTTTGTTAAATTGTACTTAACTGTATATACAAAATATTTGTAAACTTAATAAAAATAAATTTTAATTAATTAACAAATAAAAATAAATTCTTGATACGCCTGGTTTCCTTGGTCGGCCGGATGTCTCCCATGGGACAGTGCGCCTATTGTGGATATCTACGGTCGGCGTATCTGGGTCACGGGCTACAAGATGTCTGCCGTTATAGCTGGTACTAATTGCAACATAAACAAACCAATTAGTTATTATTTGCTGTCGCAAAGAAGGAAATTTCCTTGCGATCGGATAAACGGTATTCGGGATTCGGGATAGTGAATGATACACTTTTCAGTTTAAGAATTTATACTTTTAGAACAATGTAAACTCGGATAAATTCCAGTGACAGGTTCTGTACCGAGATTCACTGGTGTTTCGTTCGCTCTAAATAGCTTACAGAATAAACGATCTGTGTGTATTGAATTGCAAACTTTACGGTAATCAATCTTCAAACAGGAGATTTCAAAGTAAATCAGTTTTCCTGGAAGTTAAAACTCAACCGACGCGGTTTTTAGCAGTACAGTTTTGTTACAAATAATTCAACCTCGCTTTGCTGTAATTATTACTCGTATAGGATTCTGACTTTTACAGTGAAAATGTCTGGTACACAGACTCTGCACTCTAATTAGTGGACTAAAATTCTCCAGCCTCTTTAACAAGAATGGTGTTATTCTCCCTACAAATTTGCACAAAATTACTCTGCGACAGAATTTGTAGATCGCTTTGAACTGTTCAAAATACTCCAAATCAATTCAAATCTTTTAGCGGGACTTACAAAAATTTGACGTCTCGTGAAATTTCTCCACAAATTCCGACAAACCTTGTACAGGGTGTTCAACTACTAACAACAGGTGTTATTAAAGTTAAAATACGTCACCAATTCAGACACTGGTTCTCCTAACAATAATAACCTTTATACAGAATTATTTACTGATGTTCACCAATTCAAACACCGGTAAAACAACAATAAAAATGTCTGTCACAGGGAAAACGTACTACTGGGCACTCAAATGAATAAGCAAAGAAAGTTAAATATTTATATCTACTAACTTTACGGTCAAAAATGTCCTGGAAATCCAACGATTTCGAACGGCGGTATAATTTGACAAATTAACCCAACAGCTATCTACGGTCGACGGACACTAGCTCGCTCAGCTTCGGACTCGGTAACTAGAAAATCAAAATTATTAAACTCGTTAATGAGACGGCAAAAATACTGGAAAATTATGAATTCACTTGCGGGTAAGTATAAGGAATTATTAAACGGATTCTACTAGACTGGTTAATTTCAGGAAAGGATTTTCAACATTAGGATATTTTAAGAAAACTCTTAAAAGAAGGCTGAGGAATATTTTCTGACTTTTGATGAGATCAAGAGCCAGGAAATAAAGTTATTTCAAATGGCCGCGCTCGTGCTTTTATACTGGCCATTTCTCGATTTCCGTCATGCGCGCACCCCCTCTGGTACAGAGAGGGACGCGTTTGTTCTCAAACATTCCGCGTCACGGCTGTCGCAGATGTTTGTTGATAGTCTCTTATCTTCAAAATGTTGAAACTTCGCGAACTTGGTAATTAAACCAAATTATGCACTAGTCAACATTTTGGCCCGTTACAAAGTGTTCAATATATTGCGCAGGAAGACGCACAAACTGATGGCCAGTGGCGATTTTTTATAGGATAGTGGACATATGATCAGTTAATTCTTATATAGCTTTTAGATCGTACCTCAAAACATCTAATATTACCAGATTTTAATTCATAAAAAATCTTGCAAATGCGTTTGTAGTTCCACAAATAATTCGGCGATATAACTACCCAAGCATCCAAAGGCAACTGGAAGATACTATGGTTCGTGTAGCTAAGACTGCAAGGGAAGACGCACCACCGAATATTGATACTAAACTAAATAAAAGGGCGCAATGTGCTTTATGTCCTTATGCAAAAGACACGAAAACATAATTTTTGTGTGTAGGTTGCAAAAAACCTGTTTGTAGTGACTGCAGCAAGCATATCTGTAAAAACTGCCAGGAATTGTCCAATTTCTGTCACTTCAGTGAAGCCATTGCATGTTTTTTTGTGTAATTTAATTAATTTATTATTTTCCATGTTTCCTTTATCTTATCTATCTTAACTGACCAGAATTTTGGTTGCTAGAATGTTTTTAGTTTTCAAATTTTTTTAATCAAGTTCTACAAAAAAAATTACCCATTTTTTATTTCTTAGTGCCAAATAATAACACATTTTATTTTAAACTAAATGGTGTTGCATAACGTTGGAAAATATACTACTTTACACTATAAAGTGGCTTCAATAGCTAAATAACAATATTTCCTAGTTATAACAAAGTATTTTAAAAACAGGGTCATTCTGACCCTGGTTCAGTGAATACGTTCTTCCGCAGACGTTCAGTAATTAAGGGCTAAGATAGAGCGTTTAAAATATTTTTAAGACAACTAAGAAGGAGTTAAATCTTTATTAATTTACGAAAACGTATTAAACATGTTCAAAATGTATAATATTATTTTGCCCTCGTCTGCACTTGTGGAACGGCTTTTTAGTACCGGTGGTCAAATTCTAACCCCTCGAAGAAACAGGCTGTCGGATAACACTTTCGACAAACTATTAATGTTAAAAAAATCGCAGAAAAACGCGGTACAATAATATGTATTTTTAACGTTTTTGTTAATATATTTACAAATACACTTTTTTCTAAACTGGGGTGGAATTTTCATTTTCATAAAAAGTACCTAGTATGTACCTATAATTTTCAGGAACATTTATAAAGTACCTTTACCTGTGCTTAAGTATCAAAAATAAATACCTGTACAACACTGTTATTAATTGATAATATAATTTGGTCGGAGCAATATTAGGAAAACTTACCTATGCTAAAAGATTTAACACCGGCCCTGGCCTACTCACGCGATTTATAATCCTTAAACAGGTATGTGAAAACGATATTGCTCTTAAATGTGCCATAAATGTTACTGTAAAGTGTGTATTTTAGAATAGATGAACTGTCAAAGATAAGTTGAATCAAATGAGAAAAAGTTTGGGGAAACCGTAAGGAACAAAATACATCTCTGGAAGTTGTTCCATTCCAAAACCACGGTGAATGTTATTTGCTTGCATGAAGTTAAATAAATTTCGAGGGATTTATTTTATAAATATTCTCCTTCGCAGCTGACTATAGAGGGCGCTACTACTAATTGCAATATGGCCGCGTAGTAGGGAAAACATTGTAAAAAACATTTAGTTGTCGGTGTTTGTACGGGTAGTCGAGTGTTTTTCAACGCGAAAAGTTTGTTAATTTTAATATGTCTGTGTCAGATACCGACGTATTTACGTACCTACAACCTTTCCTTACCTACGACTCCTCCACTACGACAGAAGTCTCTACCAAATACAAAATTTTACCAATCAGGGCTAGCTTACGCACAAGCCGTAAATGGCAATAACCAACAATCCAACATAGCTATCCCCTTCCAACACAACACTGGACCGACCAACAACTCATCAGACATTGCCGAATTAAAGCAAATGCTAAAACAATTAATGGAACAGATGGGCACAATGTTAAACCTTCTAACCACGATTGTAACCAGAACATCTAATGGATCATCACCTTAAAATAGCGATATGGAACGCCGACGGGCTGTCACAACACAAGCACGAGCTCACCGCTTTTATAACAAACCACGGTCTTGACATAATACTAATCTCGGAAACCCACTTCACGCAACGCTCTCATTTTACAATCCATAAATTCACAACCCATGGAACAAATCATCCGGATGGCACAGCTCATGCGGGCTCTGCCATAATCATCAAAAACTCAATTAAACACTACGTACTTCCCAACTACAGTCAACCTCATCTACAAGCCACATCCATAGTTGTCGAAGACTGGCATGGCCCTCTCACGATATCAGCGGCATATTGTCCACCACGACACAACAACAAGCAAGAAACGTATGAACACTATTTCCGAACGTTAGGCAACAGATTTATCTCAGGAGGCGACTTCAATGCCAAGCACACCCACTGGGGCTGTAGGGTAACTTCCACCAAAGGCGGTGAAATGCTAAAAGCAGTAAATAACATGAACCTGTCGCCGTTAACTACAGGAGAACCAACATACTGGCCCACTGACCCCAACAGACAGCCTGATCTACTTGACCTATGTTTTATAAAAGGAATTAATGCCAATTTATTTAGCGTATACTCCTGCCTGGACCTCTCAACCGATCACTCTCCGATTTTAGTGACCTTGGGCACAAATATAATCATCAAGGAAAAGCTGCAAACACTCACTAAAAAATATACAAATTGGATGCAATTTCAAGAGCTGATTGACATATCACTACGCACAGATTTACCCCTAAAAACAACCGCTGACCTAGATGAAGCAGTGCTACATTTTACTCAAGTAACCCAAGCAGCAGCCCGTCAAGCTACCCCGATACCAACCCAACACATCAATCCAGTTCAATGCCCAATCCTAGTCAAACGGAAAATCGTCGAGAAACGACGTTTAAGAAGAACATGGCAAACAACACGTCATCCGAACGATAAAATAGCACTAAACCATGCCACTAGTGAGCTCAAAATCCTACTCTCAACCATCAAGAATCAAAGTGTTCAAAATTTTCTGAAACAACTCTCCCCTTACGAAGCAGATGACTACCCGCTCTGGAGGGCCACAAAGTATCTCAAACAACCACAACAACACAAAGCCCCGATTCGTACAGTTAACAACGACTGGGCAAAAAGTGACCAGGAGAAAGCGCTGGTATTTGCTGATCACCTAGTTACGGTCTTCAAACCGTTTCCGGCAGAATTAGACAACGATGATGACATCCAGAACACTCTAAATATGCCGTATCAAATGAGCTTACCGCCAAAAAAATACAAAGTTCACCAAGTGGAAAACACCATCCTCAAACATGTAAACGCTCATAAAGCACCGGGCCACGACCAAATCACTGGCCTAATTC
>JABXWE010007256.1:0-25473 GCA_014611495.1 Limonius californicus
AAAACAAAAGACGATAGCAAATTTTTGTTTCCGCCAGTGAATTTGTCTCAAAAAAAGAGATCGAGAACGTGCCTTCCATTTTTTTGTATCTCCTATAATTACCGAGTTACCCTATACAAACATCGAAATTTGCCCACCCTGTACTACCAAAATTGCCAAAATTCGTGCAGAGAACATACACATTTCGATTAAATGTTGTGGAAAGTACAATAAAAATCTGGAATACCAACTTCATTATACGTTTCTTTTAGCATGTATATGTTACTTGTTGCCTCTTCGGCGTTAAAAGAAACCGGAGCATTAAATAGTAAATCACTATTTTCACATGCCTTGAATCCTTCAAATAGGTATTCAAATTCAAGTAATAATTCTTGAATGTTTGAAGCATATTTGCTAAAATCACAGTTGTAATATAATTCTTAATAACTCCTCCAAGTAGGAAAAATCAAATCATAATTTTTTAGTTGTTTACTTTTATTCCAAGTTTTAACTTAATATATGTGAAAACTAAATTTCGACTCTAGCATTTTAAAATTATTGCCATAATAACAACGTAATCATGATGTTAGTTCCTTATCGGCAGTGACGAATATTCCAGCGGCCGATCGAACCGCATTTCACTGTAACCTCGACTGACACCACGTATTCGCACTGCCCCATCGAGGTCCCTTTACAAGATACTACTACGAGATAATGTTATGTATATGATAGTTTTTTATATTTCATTTATTATTTTAATAAAATCTACTTCAAACTGCGGTCCGCGGACTAGACTTTAGGGTTTTTCGTTAATACCATTTCAAAAAATCTATAAATTTAAATTCATAATTTAGCTAGTATTAACAGAATGGTTTCCTTAAAATGGTACAATTTAAAAATCGCTCTTATTTATTATCACATAAACTGAAAAGGAAATCGAACACCGAAGTATGTCCATGATAATTATCGTACAAGCAGAGCAGAGTTATGCTTCTATGGGGGTCATTAGCTAATTTTTAAATTTAAATATGCATTCGTTGCTAAAAATATAGTTCTGTAAATTTTACATTTTCAATATAAATGTCATATAACCTCCAAGAAAAATAGAATAAAAATTGCGGCATCTATGTGTTGATCATAACATGCTTTACAATTATTTCAAACTCTCAAAGTGTATTGTTCCTTTGTCTGTTATTATTGCATTTTGTTGAGGTTTATGACTGGCAATGAATTATTGTGTTAGAAGAATAGGTTAAACCCACTTTGCCACTTTAGACACATACCATCTATCATTTGATAGTGAACCTAACACTAAGCTACAGGATCTTACGTAGAATTTTGTCCCCCTCCCCTCCATGTGCAATGATAACACGACCTTAAAGAGACAACAAAAATGTCCATATGCTAAAACACTATGATTTTACAAAATGATGCTCTGAAATAATTTTAAGTTAATGCGAAAACTTCCTGACGACTATATTATTCTTGTTCATATGAATTGTATACTACATAGGTAATCTGCTGCATTTATCCCGCGTGATTCACGAGAAAGAACTAACCTAGCATTCTAAAACTAGGCAGCCCAAAATACACATCACAAGGTACTGCGATATTTACATTTTTGATGGCGGTATTACGGGCCAGAGATCCCTGTTTGGTATTTTGTTCTAGTCAGTTTTTTAATAAAGCAATTGTGAATGAAAACAATAAAGTCTTATTTATAAATATCTACTTTTAATATTTCAAATATCATAAAATAGTAAGTATAATATTTTATTAATTTGAAATATTTTCAAAATGTCTTCCGTAAACTTCCAAGCATGTCCAACAGACATCTCTGATTCATAACACCGCCAATAAAAATTTGTATATCGTAGTATTTTGTGATATGCATTTTGGGTTGCCTATTTTTGGTATGCTAAGCTCGCACTCTCCCATGAATCGCTGTGTATGTTTCTGTAAGTGTAGATGGTCAACGACCCCATTGTTAAATCGTTTGATGAAATTCATGAAATATACATGTATATCTCGATTTAAATGGACTGCGTAAATTTTATATATCAGTTTTTATTGCGCTTATTAACATTTGCATGCTTTTCTGAATTTCATGACTCAGTCCATAGTTAACTATTCCACGTAATCGTTGTGACCATTCTTCGCTGTATTTATTATAAAAGAGCTTTAATTAGTGAAACAATATTTCAGCGCCTTTCTGCTAACAAAGTTCGACTCATTTCCGTTATTTAAGCTGCTTATCTACTTCCTAACGACTAAAAACTTTCTAGATATTGGCGAAAATAAACTCGCTAGAAAACATGCTCACAATGAAGAAATTGCCCCCAGCGGAGCAGTAAATTTCCATTTATTAAGAAATCTCGAATAGTTTCTCTCCAGACAATCCCCAAATATGTAACAAATCCCTGCAGATGTTCACAGTGTGGAACCGTAGAGGCACCTGAAACTGAAAGGCTTGTCCTGCTAACTGCTTATCTCCTTGGAGGGAAATTGAGAGATGCTGCGAAGTGTGCAGACTGCCACGAATTAGTCGGTTTTCGAGCTTATCAATGTAAGGCGATTGTAATCCAAGTATTGAATTCTCTTGGTACGTATTGTGGCGTTTATTGAACGGCTTTTCCTCGAACTGACCTCACTTGACCCGATTGTTGGGTCATAGTGAATCGACTTCACTTTATTCTTACCTTTGTGTTGTTGGCCTTTTGTTACCTGGCTTTGTTCGCCTCATTTCCCTCCCGACAGCTAATAAATTTGATAATGTTCGTAATCAAGTTTTAGAAAGAACGTAAGCCGTGTGGGGGTACTCGGAAAGAGTGTGTAACGGAAAATGAATTTTCCGGGAAATTTTAAGGTTTATTACGTGCTCTGTGACATCGAATTCTCGCGCTTGAATGATCCAAAATATCATCTAAAACTTTTCAGTTCGCCTGCACGGAATACTGAAACAGAAGATTTCGGATATAATGAAGTTGTCGTACCTTCCATCTTGTTGATTAGAAAAGTTTGAAGCACGGCACAAGAAACAAAAGCATCCGTTATCATTAATCTGCCAATTTGTTCCAACAAAGGCTATCCGAAGAATGTTGTCCTTTATTTGTTCCGGTTCATCAATCGTACAACTCGATGACCACCAGAAAGATTTGCTAAAATTTGGACCTTCTCAGGTACGTCAATTTTGACAATTATAAAGTAATTGGTGAACAAAATATTTCGAATGTTCGAGTGTTACAAAAATATTTTCCTACAATGTGTGAAACAGTTTTCAACCAACAGCCAATGTCAGAGTTATTACACAGTGTAAACCATATAATGTATAACCCCTTACAAACTATTGCTGCAACCCAACATACATATGTCTAAGCAACCCAAGATAAAATTTACTTAATGCTAAATTTACATACAAAACTCCTTCTTCTTCGAGTTCTTTATCTCTTACGAGACGTAGCGACCTTTTCTTCTGTGCCTATGTAGCGCGTTTAAAGTCCCACAGACATAGACATAGTTTGTCATTGCCTTGCCAAAGAGAACGGCCATTAAAAACGTTAAATTGAACAATATAATATTAAATAATTATGTTAGTCATAGTTTCAAAAGTTAATATTAAACTACCAACTCCGATCTATTTACAATTTGAAATGTTCTTAGTTGTTTAGACATATGTATGTTGGGTTGCAGTATTAGTTTGCCAGGTGAAACATGTTACATAGCCCACTGTGTATAACTGTTTAACGAAAAAAACATTTAAAAAAAAAAAGCTCGCAGGACAAATTAGAGAACTATTTCTTAGCATACTATTTGAAACTAATATTTAATTTAGGGCCTGTAGTAAAGTTATAAAGAAATGCAAATAAAAGACTTTCGGTTACATGATAATATAATTTATAAAATTTATAAAAAATAAAATTTTCGATAAAAGTTGGCTGTAGAAAACAAACCGTGTGTCACGTGTGTCTTTACTTAAACCATACATTTTATAACATGTAATCGAATTATTTGAAGGTTATCAAGGTATAGTTCATGTTATTGTAATTATTTATTATCCTAGAATAGAAAATATTTACTTTCAAAATAATATCCTCAAAGATTTCATTTTCGTTTCGAAAGTTCTCGTACCTAGTTTGAATTTATTGATAAACCTTCATGGATTCTAGGCAAGTTCTTTCAAGATGTTTAATAAATAAAGCTGTACAGGCCTTGGGGGTCTAGTTATCACTATATTGGAGTTTTTGTTGCGGAGCAATATTCAATATAAATAAAGCAGTCGTGCAGATACACAAAAAACACATTTTCTTCAAAATAAATGTATATTATCAGAAGTAAGAAGAATTCGTAAGCGTTTGCAGATATACTAAACAATTCTAAACTTAGCTTAGAAGACCATGCACATTCGTCAACCCGTCGGTTTTTGAGGTGCTGCTATAGTTCTTACGATGAGCATTTTTCAGTTTGCATGCCACAAACTGAACGAATTTCTGTCTTTGTTAATTGCTTGTAGATTCATATTTCCGACAAATTCATATATCTTAGTGACATCTGCGAACGAAACAACACCAACACTGTACTTGTGACGTATTCTGTCGGCTGACACGTTTAATAGAAAGAAACAGAGATACTTGAAGAATGTTGCGCTATGCATCCAAACGTTACTACTTAAATCTGTTTCCAGCAGTATTTAAAGCTTTTGTAGGTTTATGTATCAATATTTTATTTTTGAAAGTTCCATGTAAGAGTTTTTATTTACAGTGTTGTTTATTGCTGAAATTTATTTTATACACTTTGAAAACCTTTGTTTTTGGTGGGAAATAGTTCTGTAGATATCCCGGTTTGTTATTTTGTGGAATTTGGTATTAAGAGGTTGAAGATAAGTTAATAGCATTTTTGTTATACAGCCATTAAAAGGTAATTACAGTTACTGGAAACATTAAAAATGACAGTTAGAGACGTAGTGTACAGAATGTACGTTGAAAAAAATTATTGTATATTTTACTCTTACTGTTTAAGCCTCTATTTTACCATTTGCCATTTCCAAGAATACATTCCTGTAACTGTAATTTCCTTTTAATGGCTATATAACAAAAAAGTGCCATGAACTTATCTTCAATCTCTTAATACCGGTTTCCATAAACCAAAACAAACCGGGATATCTACAGAACTATTTCCCAGCAAAAACAAAGGTTCTCAAAGTGTATAAAATAAATTTCAGCAATAAACAACAGTGTAAACAAAAACTCTTGCAGGTAACTTTCGAAAATAAAATATTGACATGCAAACCTCCAAAATATTTTAAATATTAATGGAAACAGATTTAAGTAGTGACGTTTCGCTGCATAGCGCAACATTCTTCAAGTATCTCTGTTTCTTTCTAGTAAACGTATCAGTTGACATAATACGTCACACGTATAGTGTTGGTGTTGTTTCGTTCGCAGATGTCACTATGATATATGAATTTGTGGGAAATATGAATCTACGAGCAAATAACAAAGACAGAAATTCGTTCAGTTTGTGGCATGCAAATAAAGCGCTAATCCGAAACTGAAAAATGCTCATCGTAAGAACTATAGTTCTTCTTACACTGTTCTACTTATTCGTTAGTGGATGTTAGCCACAGAGGAAGAAGAGATGCCGGAGATGAAAACCGAAAAGGTTCTGTTTATAAACAATTAATACAGCTATATTATAATGGTTTATAAATATAATAATATAAATATTATAAACAAAATACCACTATGAATTGAATGGTTATACAGAAAAACTTCTTCCATTGGACTCTATACTAAAATCATAATATTCGATTTACTTTCAAATATGTATTAGTAATGCCGCGTTTTTAGATAAAACTCCATACTCCGATTAAGCTTGGTTGCCCCTTATCTGAATACATTAATTCCAACAGTATGAGCATGTAGAACACACATGTTTATTGAGACAGCTGCAAAGAATCGATATTAGGGTAAACCTTATGAGAAACAAAACCAATTTTTGTTATTGATACGCTGACGTAAACCAGATATCAAGAGAAAATACTGCTACCATTCATAATTAAATTATTTCAGTAGAAATTGCAATGTTAGTAGAACCTTTCGTTCTCTTTGGTTGTCTGTAATGTACGTATAAAGTATTATATACAGCATTGGACATCTTTATGTTTAAAATAGGGATCTTCTAATACCTCCCTAGAGAAGCTAGTCTTAGTAAAAATACGACGTTGGATTGCTATTGGTTTGTCGAAGTTAAATCGTGCAAAAATCCATTATTTCTCTAGTGTAGCATGAAAGTATGTATTGGATTTAACATCAGACTAGGGAATGTATTTGATAGATATTAAAGGAATCCTAAGAGTAGACAATACTGGAAGGAATTATTCAACGAAATGTCAAATAAATAGTGTGTCTACGCTCGTAATGAAAAGTATGAACTGATTCTATGCAAAATAAAATATGACGGTATATAGGCGCGAATTGCCTCCGAGAAAACAAACAGAACTTTGTCTTCTCTTCCGTTTGTTCCTGATCACCTGCTTGACTTTATCGCGCAGAAGTGTCGAATAATAGTCCGCATTAACTGTGTGTCGTTCTGTAAGGACATTATCAAAGAGCACCCCTTCAGAATCCCGAAAAAATAATTGCCATCACTTTACCAGTTTACAACGCAGTTTTTGCTTTCTTTGGCTTTGGACAGGTGGTGTGACACCACTGCTTTACTTGGAGCGATAGTAAAATATTACACCCAGATTTCATCAGCTGTCACAATTGAGTCCAAAAATGTGCCGCCTTCATTTGCATGTCCCTGCAGTAAAGAAGAAGCAATTTGCAAATATTTAACTGTTTTCTTCAGTTAATAAGTGCGGAAGACACCTGGCACTCACGATACTTGAGCATGTTTTTAAGATCTCTTCAAAAGTGTCGACACCAATTTGTAAATTTTGAGAAATTTGACGAACTGCTATCCACCTGTCCTAATGAAGTGCGCAAAAGTGTCGAATAATAGTCGTTAGCGTTAATTGTATAACATTCTGTAACAATCAACAAGAAGCACAAAAAATGTGTTGCCATCACTTTACCAGCTGTAGAAAATGTGATCTGACACAACTGCATGCTTGCACGTTTTGATTCTGGAGTAAAACAATATACCCAGGTTTCATCAGCTGTCACACTTGAGTCCAAAAATTCATATCCTTCTCTCACACATCACTGCAGTAAAGAAGAAACGTTTTACAAACGATTCAACTAATGTTCTTTGGTGAACAAGGAGGATTCACCTAGTACGTGCTTTATGATACTTTACTTTGAGTTTTATGTCTTTAATACTTCCAACACTAATTTGTGAATTCTGAGAAATTTGACAAACTCTAACCCGTCTATCTTGCTGAATAGGGGCATTATCTCGTTCCGAATTTTTACGATTAACCGAAGTGGCAGCTGGTTTGACACGAGGCTTATTTTCTACACGAGTTCTTCCGTCTCTACAGATTACCAACACTGAAATACCCGACTTACAAAACGACATTCATCTTCCTATTGTGCTCACAGTCTTGTAAAAATCAGTCGAATTTACGCCTTCATTCCTGTTTAAAATTTCAACGCTTCTCGTATAAATGGACAAAAACACATATATTTGAATAATAAAGGTGGCCGAAAAACATAAATTAAAGCTCAAACAGGACAGGACGAATAGGTAATAATGGTTGTAGTGACATAAAAATCACAAAGGATAGGTTAGAATATGATAACGATGGCAACTAAGGAAAAAGTATCTACCAACCAACCAAATAATGTCGCTTATACCACACGTTAGTTACATACCTACCTTACCTCAGAGCAAATGGACTCTCCCTTCCCACATCACGCGCATGCGCACTTACAAGAAGAACAGAGCCTCGTGTTTGCTGGCGGTCTAATGTAGTGTTGTCACGATATTTTCGAAACAGGAACAACGGAGTTGGATAAAGATTGAATGTGCCAGAGGTCGTACAGCACGACAGTGTCATCAAGGTCTTCAAGAGGCTTGCGGGGAATCTGCATTGCCTTACAGAACAGTGATAAGGTGGGGAAAAGCCTTCAACGAGCGACGACAAAATGTCGCAGACATGCGTCGGCCAGGTCGTCCTAGTGTCTGTGGAGAAGAAGTGTATGCTCTTAGCGCGTTACTGGACAGTGATAAACGCCATACGATTCGTGAGCTGGCCCGAGAGACAGGGTTAGCGCATACGACTGTGCTTCACATTCTGAAGGAACGCCTGGGCATGAGAAAAATTGCATCACGATGGGTTCCGCATGATTTGACGGAAATGCAGAAATGGCTACGATACGACGCTGCTCGTAACCACCTCGAGCGCTATGAGCGCGAGGGAGAGGCTTTCTTAAGCCGTACCATTACGCTGGATAAGACATGGGCCAAATCGTACGAGCCACAACTTAAACGCCAATCGAATGAATGGCGTTATTATGGGTCGCCACGAAAGTCAAAAGTTCGTCAGAATCCCAGCAATGTGAAAGTTATGGTGATTCTCGTGTACGACTGTGATGGTGTTATCCTAACGTATACCGTTCTCCCACAGCAGACCGTCAAAGCGCAGTATTACTGTTCATTTTTTGAACATAACTTGCGACCAGCTTTGAGAAAGAAGCGGCGACACTTTCTGCAGAACCCACCCATCATTTTGCAGGACAATGCTTGGCCGCATGCAGCGCAAGCTGTCGCTGATTTGTTCGAACGATGGGACTGGGAAGTGTTGTACCATCCACCATACTCCCCGGACTTAAGCCCTTGTGACTTTGACTTGATTCGTAAGATGAAGGAACCATTTCGTGGCATTCGCTTCAGAACTATTCCAGAGATTCTTCAGGCAGTAGACCGTTCCATTCGAACTATCAACACAACAGGCGCTGCTAAAGGTATCCTACGACTTCCACATCGCTGGCAACAGGTTGTACACAATGCGGGTGACTCGTTTGAAGGAGAGTAAAATTTGGTAACACGTATCTCTTTTGTATCAGTTGTAAATAAATAGTTGCCACTATTAAAGTTCCAGCCCTCGTATGTTAGATTCAACACAAACATAGAAAATAACGATAACGAAGCAATGCAAGACAAGAAGCAACGATGGATAAAATGCAAGCGCTTAATACGAGTAAGAAGAAAAGGAGGAAAAATAAATCATGAAGACAATTAAACTTCTTGAAGGCAATCTAAATCGGTTACAGGCAAAAATTAACAAATAATAACAAAAACTCTTATCATATACCAATATGTTCAACAAGGCGGAGCACCGGAACATTGCCCATTAGACATGAGACGCTTTAAATATATTATTTTCAGCTAATAAACTTATTGACGTGATTGTTGAACATCAATAGAAACAAGTCCTCGCGCAGTTTCTAAAATGTTAATTACTAGTGAAAATGAAAAGTTGAAAAAAGTTTCCAATTAGGAAGGAAAGACCATTCCCGACGGTGATTTAAGTATATAAACTCTGGAAAACTCCTTCCCACCACGATATTTAGAACACCTAAATATGTATTTGGTAACTAGGCTGCCATCTTCAGTAGGAACTTGAGTTAACTAAAGTAATTTGGCTTGAAGCCAATTGTTGGCTTGGTAAAAGACTTATCTCCAGAGGTAGTTAGTACAAGTTTCTACTGAAGATGGCAGCTTAGTTGCCGAAGTAGGTATTTAGGTGTTCTAAATATCGTGGTGGCAAGGGGTTTTCTCTAGTTTACATACAGGATTCATTTGAAACTAAGATTATGTTTATTTCAAAATAGTAAAACCGTCGAACTACACCGCACACGAAAAGGTTTACTTCCTTCATCTCTAATTGGTTTTTTCCCATTAGTAAAGTAAGCTTGCGGATTTATTGAATGAACTTTTAAAATCGGAAGCTTGATCAGTCAAATTTAAAACCAATTATTTTTCCGATATCATAATAAAGGGGCTTTTGTAAATTTCCCGCTGAAAATATGACAGTCATTTATGCACTGCTTATCCTATTCACTCCAAATTCCATTCCGAAGTTTCATAATCAGAGGAAGTAATATAATGGAGGTAGGAGCTCATCTGCATTTGGTGCCCGCCCGCATTGTGGGACAATTTAGCTCCCCAGCTCCGGTATTTGTTTAACAGCAACGACTGTATGGCATTATAAACGTAATCCTAGGATTTAATAGCTCTAAAAGCATCAGGTTTCCCTCTGATCGAATATGTTAACGGCATCATTTGTGTTTTAAGTAATTCATGTACGCCCTGGAGACATCCTTCTGTCACTCGGATTACTTTTTATGCGGTAATTGAACACAAATGCATGTAGGAGCGAATGTTAAATCAGTAAATGTTGTTGAATAACCCAAAGCAAAATAAGCTTTTGTATTAATGTGGTATTTAGTGCTCTGCAATGGAAAACAAAATTAATTAGAGCACACCTGGAAGTTGACATTATTGTTTAACAGTTTGCCGATAGTAAACGTTTGACAGCTGTCACTTCTTTGACCGAGGAAGGTCGGTGGAGAGTTTACCTGTCATTTGCGCAATCTACGGTTCGAAAACCCTAGCCGTCTGTCCTGACTCAGGTTTATAGTGGTTTTGCTGGGTCATATCGGTAAATGCTGGGACAGTATTATCCCCGAAATCCCATTATCCAATTTTCCTGGTATTTTCTATCCTTACGTTCCCGTTACTGGCTGAAGAGGGGTTGAGGGTTCCGGTGCTGACTGACCCCTGTAGCAACTTGTCCCCTTGTGGGGTTGAGCCTACGATGACTTTCCTTTGTTTCTTTTTTGAACCATAGCGATCTTTCTTCTACACCTGTGCTGTGGACTAAAAATGTCACGCAGACCTACAGCTTAACCCGGACTCCGAACTACTGAAGTGTGAATACTCCAGAAACGTTCTCATAGGCAAAATGCCCTCGTAAATCCAATATTATGGTGCTGGGATTTGAAAACCAGGCACTTAGCGTCTAGCCCACCCTGCTACCACTATTAAATGTCAGTTGTAACCGCTTTCATCTCTCAAATTCAATGTTGATTATTGCTCTTCGTTGACCTTTATTTTGGATTTATATTCAAATTCTCGTATAAATTACGTTCTTGTGACAATACTCCAAGTGTTTGGTAACAAGAATTAGAAGACTGATTAGTCGTTTCGAAACTTAAGGTATTTTGAACATTTGCTGTAAGTAAGCAATCAAACTATATTCTGATTCCTGTTTGCGGTCATAAATATTCCTTTTGGTTGTTATTATATTCATATTTCAACATTGTATTGGTGCAAAACTACCTTACTTTCATGTAAGATGAATTTCTCGTGCTCATCGTAGTAAACCGGGCATAATCGTCATAAAATTATCACTAATACGGCACCTAAAGTACACTTTGAGTCCATTGTATTTGACGTTTAACTGTCTGTAACAAAGAGCTGTACACGGTTGCTAAAATTACCAGCCTCAAAATGATACTTGTAGACTGTTACAATTTACTATCATTCGCACGCAAGGTTATTGTACAGGATGTTACACAACTAGTATAAAATGTATTGTCATTTGATTGGTGAGCTAATTTTGAGTAAAGCTTTCTAATAAACATCATATTCTAATTAATTGCGAAGCTGTAGGAGATCAAAGTTTTAACGGCATAATTAATTCACAACATTAATATCAAGTGGCCCTTGAGAAAACATTTTCAATAACCAGTTGCTTAAAACTAAACTTTTAAACGATCCTTTAAATGCAGAACAATACAGTTTTTTTAGAGAAAGATTTCTTGGAATATTATAAGGCGTTCCACGCAACATCCGACTAAGTATGTGTTATAAGCATGATGGTGCTCTATTCTATTATGGAATAGAAATGAGTGTATGACCAAATCTTAATTATCGTGATAAATGGATTGAATGTGAAAAGCCTTTAAGAGCACCAAATTTAAATCCTCTGGATTTTTATGTGTCCGAACATCTAAAACAGTTGCTGTACAGTGTTGAAATACATCAAATACACAAATCGCAACAACAATGTGATGTTTCGAGTGCATTATTTGCTGATAAGGCCTGTATTCAAGCTCGAGGAGCACATTTTGAGCATGTATTATAAGAAATAAATGTTTTTATTTTGTTTTTTAAATATGTTGTTTTGTTCTGTTAAAGGTCACTTCATATTAAAATTTTTAAAAATTCACCCCTTTAAAATTTTAATCCCCTGTAGTTGCGTCTCTCCATTAACCCCAATGGTATTCAGTCTGCAGACTGGTTTGAAGCAGTACTTCATTGTTTTCTATTGGAAACCTTCCTTTTCATATTTCATAGCTTCTGTTTCCTGTGTTTTCCATGATTTGTCTTATGTACTAAAGGCCGGGCCTTCCTCTCGAGTTTTTCCCTTCTACTGTACCCTCGGTAATTGTCTTTAACAGCCCTTTTCTTCTTAGAATATGTCCTATTCTCTTCTTTTTACTATGTGCTCCCATATTCCTCTCTCTCTTATTTGTGCTAACACTTTTTCATTTGATTTCCTTTGTGATTTTTTAGCTCTTCTAAAGCACCACATTTCAAATGCTTCTATTTTCTTTTTATCTGTTTTGCTAATCGTCCACGTTTCACCTCCATACAACGCTACACTCGATACGTATGTTTTAATAAATTGTTTCTTTGTTTCTAGTGATATATTATTGGAAGTTAGTAATTGTTTTTTATTGTAAGACCCTTTTCGGTTGATTTATCCTGCTGTTTATTTCTGGTGTACTTCTTCCGTCCTTTGTTATTATACTCCCTAAGTATGGTAACTCACCAATTGCTCTTATGGTCTCGTCGTCTATTCTAATATTGCCTCTTATTTGGTATGTTCTCCCGCACACCGTCACTTTTGTTTTATGTTTGTTGATTTTTATATTGTATTTTCCCTGGAATATCTTGTCCATGTCTTTCCATGACTGTGTTAGTTCTTCTTCCAATTCGGCTAATAATGCTATATCATCAGCATATCTAATTGTATCGATTGTATCCTTGTATAGTTATTTCTGTTCTTCTTGCTTCTCTAAAATCGTTTGCTTTTTGAATATATATTAAGAAGTAATGGCGAGATACCACATCCCTGTCTGACGCCTTGTCTAATTCGTACTTTTTCCTGTTCTCCATTATACTCTATACTCGCTGTTTGTTCTTTGTATATGTTGTATATCACTCTTCTCTCATTTTTGTCTGCTCCTATTTCTACCAATATGTTAAACAATTTCTTCCAGTTTACTGTATCAACAGCCTTTTCCGCGTCAATACAAGCAATATTAATTTGTTTATTTTTCCCAATCACATTTTCTATTAGCATTCTTAATGCCATGATTGCTTCCCTTGTTCCAGTGTTACGTCTAAAACCAAATCGGTCTTTCGTCAGATTATCTTCTATTATTCGTTCTATTCTGCGTTATAAAATCTTTGTGAGGATTTTCGATGCGTGTGTGAAAAGACTTATTCTTCTGTAGTCCTCGAATTTCCATGCTGTGGCCTTTTTTGAAAAGGGTATTATTTCAGTTTTTGTAAAAGTTCTTGGGAGCTGTCCTGTTTCATATATGTTTTGTATGAGCTGCAAAATTTTATCTAATGTAACTTGTTTCAGGCTTTTGATTATTTCACTGGGAATATTGTCAACACCTGGGACTTTATTATTTCCAAGGTCATGCAGCGCTCTGTCCAATTCTTCTTCATCATTTCCGTTTATTACAAGTTCCTCTATGGGGTTTTCATCATCGGCTTTGTACAATTCTTCTAGGTATTCCTACCATCTTTCTGTTATGGCTTTGTTATCAGATATTATTTCTCCGTTTTTGTTTTGGATTCCGTGGCACTTAGGTTTCCTTTCACTGAAGATATTTTTAATTTTCCTATATGCTTTGTCAATCTTTCGCTCCCCAAGTTCTTGTTGGACTAAATCGCAATTCTCTTTTATATCATTTTCTTTTGCTTTTCTGGATACTCTTTGTATTCTAATTTTTATTTCCCTGTATCTTTTTTGTCCTTGTTTAGTGTTTATGTTCTTATATTTTCTGCGTTCTTCAATTAAGTCAATAACTTCCGTCGTTTTCCATGGTTTCCTGTTGTGTTTTTTCTTCCTCTCGATGACTTCTTCGGTGACATTTCTTATTCCTTGTCTCTTTTCCCATCGTTCCTCATTGTTATCATTTGATTCTATTATGTGGCAGCAATTTCTTGTTCTACTTTTCCTTGTAGAGTTCTTACTGTTTCTTCATCTTTTAGTTTATCTAGAACCCTTTTTATGATTTCTTTCTTTTTTAGTGTCTTTAGTTGTAGTCTACATTTCATCATTACGAGATTATGATCGCTGTCGATGCCTGGTCCCGGATAGCTTCTAGAATCTTTGGCCTAGTTTCTAAATCTTTGTTTGATCAGAATGTAGTCATTTGGTATCTATTAACGTCTCCTGGCATCTTCCAGGCGTATCGTCTTCTGACATGATGTTGGAATAATGTGTTGGTAATTGTTAGTATATGTTTTTCACAGAATTCTGCAAGCTGTGCACCTCTTGCATTTCTTTTTCTCAGTTTATTATAACTTCCAGCTATACTACCTGCTTTGCCTTCTCCAATTATCGCGTTCTAGTCAACCATGATTATCATATTTTTGACTCGTTTCACGTGATTTATTAGTTGTTCTATACCCTCGTATACATTTGCTACTTCAGGCTCGTCATGGACCGTGGTAGGCTTATACACTTGTACGGTTATAGTGTCTCTGGGCTTAGTTTTTAGTTTCGCCATTATTATTGATTCGCTATACTGTGAGCAGGTTCTTACTTGGTTTCTAAGTTCTTTATTTAATATTACCCCAACTCCCCCAGTAGTTGCGTAATTACATAAAGTAGCATCTACGTTCATTGAACAATTTTTTACTAAAAATGATCTCAGTAACCAAAGGACAACGTTTTTTAAACTAATTGTGAAATACTCTGTACATTAAAATGGAACTCGTTTAGGAACTGCCTTGACTTATTGTTCCAAAGGAAACTACTTTCGATGATATGTTTATTGAAATTGTATTGAAAAAGAACAAGGTTGACGTTGAAATAGCAACATGCCATACTATAACAATGTTATTATACTTATTTATCTTGCCGATTGATAAACAACATTGTTTTCATTAAATTATCGTTGATTAAGTGGAGTTGGTTCTACAAAAACATTATATTTTTGGGACACATTTGAATAATTGTGTAGGTAGAAATAATATATTTAAAATATTTGTAGACACTGCAATCTAGCAACAATGTTTACCTTTCATACTATGGCCTCGAAATAACTCGATTTTGCTCAAATTTAAAGTCATAGGTTAAGTTTAAGTTTCCTTTTTAAGTTATATACATTATCTACAGAGCAATTTGAAAGTGGCTCATAAATTCTACAAGGCAAGTGAATGCTTAGATGTATGTTTGGTTTTGGGAATCTTTGTTGGCAATTTTTTAGTTCTAACGATACTAAACTTTTGAAAAACGTGTCTCAAAAATATTGTTATGATTTCAGCAGTGCTATTCATACTATAATATTTGTTTAGGTACCAGAACCCCTACCTTTGTGTTGTTACCGAATATCTTTTATTTCTATTATTCTATAACTTTAAAATAGGACTGTAAGTTATATTGTAATATATTTTTTCTAATATTTTTAACATGACCCTTAATTTTTGACACATTCTATATAATATTACTACTGTGCGTTTGTATCTGTTTTCAAATGGGTTAAATAATTCAATAGAGTAAACTCAAGAACCATTTTTTCCTGTATTAGTTAAAAAACGAATATACACATTTGTAGAAGAAGAAAAATACAGGGCTGCTTCTTTGGAATTTGAATAGTAGAATTTAGATACAGGAATATATAATATATTAATTCTCTATCCCTTCTACATTTCTCAACTACTCCTTGCCCCAAACTCCGCCCTAGTAGAGCTTCTCTTTGTGTATCTATTAAATAAGGCACATAATCATATAAATGTGTGTGTATCGAACCAGTACAGTTTTTGATTGGAATAACATATTTCTATTATATATTGATTGCACTGCTTTATTATTGGAAACATTCCAAAAGCAACCTTCTCAGAAAACACATTACTAGACTTCTACTCAAAATCAATTAACATTTCCGTAATTGGTTAGCAGTTACGCACATTTTCAAAGTACGTAACTTACAGCTGAATTATTTTGTAATAAAAGTCTTAATTAAACTGTAAATAACTACATGCAGCGGTATTATCACAACAACGATATCATTGGTTTCCTGTTTTAGTAAAATTTGGGAAGGAGGACGATTAGCTACGACAAACTTGGGTTACGATGTGATTTCACACAGGTCTTGCAGGCTAATAATATAGAGAGTTATGTTTTTTTCATGTGGAAAGTTCGAAATATGTTTTCTAAAAGCGACCGTTATTACGAAAATTATAAATCAAGTCTAGCAAACAGAAAAATGAGGCGAGATAACATACTCGTAAGATAAATGTAAAGTTATCCTATATAACTTTTAATAGGCGCGCCGCGCCAAAGCAATCAACGTCTATAAAGAAATGTAGAAAAACAGCATACCAGCATACTTTGTAACTAAATATTAATATCTTGTAGATTCTAACACATATTACACTTTGTTTTCAGCACAAATAGGGTTAATTTCGTTGCCTTGCGGTAGGGAAAAACAAAAAAAATTGAGAATTATATTTTTCAAACAAATTTATTTAAACGTCCAGCAACCACTGGAGTTACAAGAGCCGGATGAAGTTATTTAGTTCGACCACAGAGTACATAATAGTACTATTATGTACTCTGTGGTTCGACGTAATATATTTATAATTTTTGAAGTTATCAATAGAAAATATGGAGCGGAGCCTTCGGGTACACCTAGTTTTTAATTACTTACTTAAATTAAGCTCGTGAGTTCAAACAGAATTAAAATACATTTCCATTAAAGTATTTGCTGATAAAAGCCGAACATAAAGCACACCTTTTTTTTAAGTATTTAAACATATGTATTTGTTCTTTTTTTTAACAAAGGAAAAAATTTATTAATTAGGCTCTGTATAATTTAGTCAAATGTTAAAAGTTAGTCGGTGAAAACAGAGATTTGATTTTTATTTCTCCAGTTGGATATGTTTGTAATTACTGCCTCAATTAGCAGGTTTGGCGTAAGCCTAGTTAACTACAAGCTAAACTTCTCTGGACCGTAACTTCTTTGTTCGCTTTAAAATCATTATCGAAGAATTTCGAGCAAGTAATTAGTCGCGATAGAATCGAAGCAATAAGCGGAAAATCCTCGGCGAAACAAGAAAATACAAAACACTCACAGCAATTAGCTTAAAGTCACTTTATTCCAGATTATCGGGAAATGTGACAGAATAAATACACAAGTAGGAATATTATAATTTAACTGGTGCGAAATTAAAGAAAAAACAATGTACCATTATTGCCGTGTTTGACAAGGAAAACTAAAGTTATACTAACAGTTAAAGCTCGGAGTTTATACAATATGTTATTCTGAAATACATACTAATACAGTATTAATATGCTTTCGTGCCTAGGGAAACGCAGAAACCGGAAATACTAATAAATTATGTTTAGTGTTGAATAATGCGCCTCTATATGCGTACTACAGGCCTAACTTTAATTTCTTATAACAATTTAGACCCTGAAGTTTTTTACAAATTCCTAGCAATGGGATTTTCAGTATTCTTAGCCAATGATATGTTAGATTTTACCTTTGACACATCCTGTAAACAATGGAAGTTTTAAAACTTATAACTACGGTCGGTTACTGCGGTGACCCTGATTTAGCTACTCGTATATAACAGCAAAAATAATCTAAAACTACATAATAAACACTACATCTCGACCGCCATCATTTAGTGTGTGTACATTCAAAATAATCATAATTTACGAGTTTCATATTTATAAGATGTTTTAACTTTCAGTTTATTAACACAAATTAGAACTGTTACAAAGATTTTAAGTTGGAAAAGTTTGAAGTTTTCTATTTAAGCTTATCGCTACAGTTGGTTGCTGTTTAGTGGAGCTACTTATAGGTAAATTTCGTAAATACTAGGTAATAAACAAGAGATCGCGTCCGTGAGGTCTTTTATTGTGCCTACATTTAAAATAATCAATTTGCGAATTCCGTATTTTTAAAGTTTTTAAACAGTTACTTTATTAACATAAAATAGAACTTTTAAAGTTCAAATTTCAAATTTTAAATTTAAGCTTATAGTTACCGTTGATTGCTGCGGTGCCCTTGAGCCAGCTACCGTATATTAACCGCGTAAATAGTCTAAAACTAGATAATAAACACCACATCCTGGTCGTCCATAAGAAGAAAATGAAAATTTTAAGACTACCATTATATACAGGGTGTATCAGAAATAGGTACAAATATTAAATCCGATGGTAGATTACAATATATACAAAATAAAAAAAAAAACCTTTCTTTGGCAATGGGACCCTTAAGAGAAAACCCTATGAGAAAATAATAATTGAAAATTTGACCCAAAATTGTTTGAGTACCGCAGGATAATACCAAAAATTCGAGTTCAAAGACATGTTATGCAAAGGAGAGTAAGATAGAAGTGCAAAAAAATTTCTTATCACCTGCCACACACCAATACTATTAGGTAGGTCAGTTTCAGGTAATTTCTATTCAGTCTGTTGTTGTTATCACAAGCCAGACAAGTTTTTACGTGTTTGCCACTTTGGATTTACTTTACAATGAGGTAATAACCTTCTACAGCTTAAATGCATTTTCTATGTATCATCAGCTGTTCTCATACAAAATTTTATTTTATTTTTTAATTCAAAAAATAAACTTAATGATTTTTGAAAAATGAATAGTACCATAGAATTCTACTTGAGCCAATCTATTACGGGTTTAAATATTTGTACCTATTTCTGCTTCATTAGCTTTATTAATATTTAAAAAAATAAGAAACTTAAATTGGGATTCAGAAACGTGTGCAAAGGATAATAATTTACAAGTAGAGAAGATACAGCGAAATATTTTTTATCGCCTTTCAACTAAATGTCAGTCTCAACTAGAGACGACGGTTCTAAATTTAAGATGTAGCGCTTTAAAGTAAAGAGTAATATAAATATATAAAATACAAACTAGTTCTGCTGCAACTTTATATAGAAAAGATGTACAGGACAATCTATAATTATTAATATTGTTCATAAAAACACAAAATGTTTAAAGGCTAGTGTTCGAAGGAAATATGTAATGGTTACTTAAAAATTCTAATATCAGTATATCTACAGTAATGTTTACTTTAAATTAAATTTAAACAATACAAGAACGTGCAGTCACTCGGGTGATTTTGCTCAATTTGTAATTGCTACAAAATTTGTATACAGGCTGCCCTATAAGTTGAGACGCCTCGCAGCGTTGTTCAGCAGCGCATACTAAGCACAAAACAGCTAAAATATATATGTTTCACAGGCTAGTTTCTTCACACGAGCTTCTTGAAGTTTGAAATTCGAATGCTGCGTATCTTTAACAACAAACCTAAACTAATGATATTATCTATGAAAGTAGTTCTTCATCAATAAACTTAAGATATTAACAATAACACTGGCTTCTGCGCACGTTCAAATTGCAGACTTTTGATCCTAAGATTTTATTGAAAACACGAGTTTTAAATGGCCTCAAGGCAAATGTAAGCAAGGCTAATAGTAATTTCTATTTAATTTGACAATGCTGCGAATTTTACAGTTGTCAAACACATTTTTTTGTTCTTTTTTGTAAATTCCATTTCACTTGCATTAGTGGAATACACATTTGCTCAGTACACTGACATGATTCTGAATGCTATCCAAATAAAAGACATCCAAACCACACAGTTATTAAAGGAACTGACTAACGACTACAACAGAGAGGAAGTGCTGGTCGTCTATTTATAGTGAGACAGTCCAATATTGAAGAAAATGTATTAAATTTAATTGAGTGGAAGCCTAGGAGTAGCGTACGTGCTATTGTTATGGGTATGGTAAATAATTATTTAATTGGTCCATTTATTCTGCCAAATCGTCATAATGCTGAAATGTTACTACATTTTTTAAATAAATCCACTGATAATTAGACAAAATATGTTGTACAAAAAAGACGGTGCTCCAACCCACTATAGAAGCACGGTTCGAGAGTGGCTTCAAAATCATTTTCCAGATCGGGAGATTGGTGGTGGGGTTGCTATAGCTTGGCCACTAAGGTCACCTGGTTTAACACCCTTAGATTTTTATTTATGGGGTTCTCTCGAGGATTTGGTATATCTCATACATGAACAACGAGGAGGATTTAACAGTCGTATCAAACAAATGGCTGCAACTTTAAACGAACATATACTCCAACGAATAAAAGTTCAATTGCAGTGAGATGTTCAGAATGTCATAGTGGTGGTGATCATGTTGAATGGTTCCGTTAATTTACAAAAAATCTTAAATTGTAATTTGTGTTTAGATAATGAAAAGGATTGATAACAACTTTATTCAGCTGTGGATTAGGCCTATTGGAGGTACTACTTTCCGTAGAGCACACGACATGCATATTACACAGTTGCCAGGTTTCCACTTCTTTTAGTGCTTCAGGTGATGAAACTAGTCTACGAAAAAGAGATATTTTAGCCGTTTTATATTTCGTATGCACTGCTGAACAGCGAACGCTACGAGACGTTTTATTTCGAGTTATGGGACACCCTGTATAACGTCACTAAATAATTTTTTCTACTCTCAATAGCTGTAAAAGGAAAGTTGCTGTATTTCTGCACCACTTGATACTAATTTATTTCACAATTTATCAAAAAATAAGCTTGAAGTTATTTAATTGCAGATATTGAAATAGTCAATATGTTGATACACACGCTTGTGACTTCAGCTATGTAGTACCATAATAGTCTAGCCGTAAGAAATTCATGTTGAACGCTCAAGCTGTGAGGTTCAAATATATTTGTTATGTTTGCAGCATTATTTCAGTGAAACGAGTACGTAGGGCTTCTTTAAATTTTATTAGAATGCCTTATTATAACATCTGACAAATCGCGGTGAATCAAAATAAATAACGAAAACCGAGTTGGTTTACTTTTTAGATTCTTATTAAATGTACCTATATTTTTAGATAACTATTTTCAATTCTATAAAAACAAGTATAATAAATGCTTTCTTAGATATGTGCTTATCATTTTTTGGATCTTGGAATCTACCACTATTTAACTTATCATGTTTCACCCTGGTTATTCTATTTAAGTGCAATTTGTTGGAAATGATGGTTGACAGGTATTAACAAAAAGTATTTGTTATAAAATAAAAAGTGTGTTATCCTAATGCACTGAAAATTTGAAACATTAAAAAAATTTTGAACGCAGTTGCGTACAAAGCAAGTTTGTTACCACTAAGTTATTACTCTAACGCAAAGGTTATAACGCAAGCTTATGCATTGTCATATTGTTAATTTTAATTTTACTAAATAATAAATTTCTTGTTTGTGCTAAATTCTACAATAAATACTTCTGATATTATGTAAATAATTTTATATTTTCATTAAAGGCAAATGAAAGCACAAACATGTATCGTATAACTTGCTATGTTAAATTTGCAATGATAAACACGGTATATTCCACGTTCATTAAAATTTACTCTTGGGGTAACTTGCATTGCCATTGGTTACACAATTAATTACCAGACTGTTTTCCTTGAATTCGGCGAGTTGTGATACTTAATAAGATGTAAATAAGCATCCGTTTATCATCTTGCAGGTCTTGCCGGGGTTGTATGTGGGTAATTATCGAGACTCGAAGGATGCCGCACAACTAGCCAAGTACAGCATAACCCACATAGTAGCCATCCACGACACTGCTCGCCGTCTACACTCGGTAAGCATTTTTGTTCCAGTCCGCTCCTCCGTAAAATTTAATATTACATTTCAATAAAGCCATCGCACAGGAAAAACTATCGCAGCCAGCTGCTTCCCCTTAAGCGCCTTGTGTCCCTTCACAACTTAGTTTCAAGTCTGGAAATTAAACGACGACAAAGCTCTCCAAAGCTTCGTGGTTGCCCACGAGAATCTGAAATTTTAAACAACATGGTCGGCCAACTCTTGGGGATACAAACGTCTTTGGCTAATTTCGCCCGACAAAGTACATTTCTTTTACTACCTTGTAAAACTTTCATGCGCAAAAAATGTTAGGCTCGTAAAGGTGGACCTCATTCATATCATAAATAACGAAGACCCCATGCAAGGGTTATATTAAATACCGAATAAATGATCATGGTCTTGAAAAATGAAACGTTCTAAAAGATGAAAATGGTTATTTACTCAATTTTATGGTTACATCGAATGCAGAAACTTGCAAGCCGGTGTGGTTAAGAAAAAAAAAACACTTTTTGTACTGTTTCGAGGGTGTAAGTTGGGGTTGGTTTCTTCTTGCTGGCATCCCCTGTTAATTGTATTTTTAGCAAAAACTGACAGGCGAAAACGACCTTAAAATATACGTTTTCTCTGCTGCAGCGGCTTCAATCGGCAATCCTTGGGGAATAAGCCTTTGTTTATCTTTCCACTTGTCTCTTTACTGACCCACTTTCTTATTTTAGTTTGTGTTGGGCAATGGCTATTCCATGTAGTTTGTTATTCAGTATTTTGAAGTTGACAAATGAACGGTATAACCCCGTTATTTATTACACGACTTAACAAAAATAAATTGACACATTTCTGTAATATATCTGAAAGCAGGCTGTTGACATCGGTTTAACCGCAAATGACATTAGCCTTTTATATAAATGAAACCCTTGTATACGTTTGCAAATTCAGTTTAAATAACTATGTATAGTTGTTTATTGAAGTTGGTCGACAAACCGTCAAGAAACTCGATAAACCTCTAACCGGCTAACTTGGCGATGAAATCAGTGATGTAAATTCGAAGTAGTAACAAACAGGGAATGGGAATCTTCCCTAATTCGATAACGTTTGTAATTAATTAGAGAGAGTTCCCAGAGTTGCAGACCGATTATGCAACTTCAGTAGAATTTAGAAAATCTTAGATGATATGGTCAAGCTATTGACTGTAATTTCAATTTTCTAAATAGCACATTCCTTATTTTCTTACATAAGGTAATAATCTTCGTTCCTTGAGGAGACAACAGTGATGTAAACTAGTAGTTTTCAATATTTATACCTCTTCTGGGTGTCTACGAGACCATTAGGGTAAATATTCCCCATACATTCTAACTAACTTAAAATTATATAGGAAACACGAGTTAGGGATCCAACATACAATTTTGAGCTCAAAGGTATCCGTGCCCAAAAAGTTTACCAACCGCAGATGTAAATAAACCCACGGACTACTTGTGTGCCTGGTTGCCTAAAGGGAAAGTTTTCTTTACAGTAAAAGGATATTACAGTTTGGTGCCAAGTAGATTTTACTGTATTAACACATAGAAAATTTACATAGGTACATCTTGTAAATAATTACCGCTATAAAGCCTTTTTTACATAGTATTATGAAATCAGCAACGTTATTTTAATGTTCTATATAATTTTGCCGATGTTGAGTTTCCATTAACATTTTGTAATGCTGTTTGGGAGATGTTTAATTAAACATGAAACATCGTAAAGTAAGAACAAAATGTGAAGCCTATGTTTACCTGTCCTCGGCTTAAAGGATTTGTGTTCCGGTAAAGTTTTGTTGAGTTGAGTTGAGTTTACACACTAATGTACGAGGTGTGTTCAATGGAAACTCATCTTTGCTTTATAAAAAATTTATTCAACAATTTCATTACAAATAATTACCGTCACAGGCAACTATCCCATTGTTTTACTAACTGACGTATACCCTGCTCATAGAATTATTGTGGCTGCTGATTGAAGAAGTCTTCCACAGCTATCTGTACTTCTGCGTCAGACTCGAAATGCCGACCTCTTAACGCCTTCTTCAGCGGTGCAAAAATATGGAAATCGCAAGGCGATAGATCCGGGCTATACGGTGGATGCTCTAAAACCTCTATTTCATTCGTTGCAGATTTTCTTTTACCACAGTAGCAAATGACCCCACGCGTAAGTTTTCCTCGACGTTTCAGTCTTATTGCTCGATGAAGCTTGTTCAAAGTTTCATTGTGCAGATTCGCATTGAACTTTACTCCAGGTTGCTTAAACTCTATCAACAAGGGTCTTTCATGGTCTAAAAAATGTTAACATCACCTTGCCTGTAGAAGGTTGTGCTTTAAACTTCTTCTGTGGTGGTGAACTTGAATGTTTCTATTGCATCGACGATAACTTACTGGATGGCTCGTAGTAATGGCACCAAGTTTCGTCACCAGCAACTATTGACAGAAGAAAGTCATCGCCATTTTGCTTAGAATCTGTGCAGTGTTGCAGAGATAAGCCCATTCGCAAGCATTTTTATTCATTAGACAAGAGACGAGGAATCCATTGCGAACAAACTTTGCTGTAACCCAGATTACAAATAATACTATGGACAGATCCTACACTCGCACCGGCAATTTCTGAAATATCTCTAATTGAAATGCGACGATTTTATGTAATAAGGCCTTCCACACATGCCATATTGTTTTCTGTTAATGCAGTATACCGTGCACCTGGTCACGGCTCATCCATGGTCCCCTCATTTCCATTCTTAAATTTTCGGCACCATTCCTTCCCAGTTGGGACGCAATACATGCATTTCCATATACTACTTGCATTGACGTATAAATTTGCAATGGCTGCACACCCTCAGCGCATAAAAATTGTAGGACTGCACGCTGATCAAACGGATTTTCAACAACAAACACCATTTCAAAATCGAAATTTTAAAAGCCAGAATCAAATTCAAACGCCAGAAACTTATTAATGTGTTGCTTACAAACACAACTAAGATTAACAAACGTCATTTTGAATTATTGAATTTGTTTTCAAGGCTAAGTTGATGAAAGATGGGTTTCAGTTGAACAAGCCTCGTAAAATAAGATTGCTTTTTTTAAATAAGCTATTGCAAAGGGTTAATAGAACTGAGCCAGCTGCTGCCAACCAGTCTGGAGACTGAGAGAGAGAGAGAGAGAGTGAGAGAGAGAGGTGCTATACCACTCGAGCTTGAAAATACAAGCACAAAATGCATGCAAACATGGTTATTGCTCGTGGACGAAAATAATCCTAAGAAAAAATGAATAATATAAACCTAAGTCATGATTACTAAACGATATTTTTCTTATATAGTCTCATATGGCGGGTTCGTTCTTGGCGAAAGTAATAGCAATACTCGACTGATACTATTATCCGTGAGTCTAATAAGCGGCGTGCATTGTATTTACCAACAAACAAAACGTATAAAATATATAAAATATAACAACACAACATGAAAAATAAAATTTTAAAACTCTATTATTAGTCTTCGTTGGTATAATCTGAAAACTTCAAAGTGGAATCGGAATCTATTGAGATAGTAATTATATAAATAGCAAAGTTATTTCAAAGTTAT
>JABXWE010007258.1:0-10394 GCA_014611495.1 Limonius californicus
AAACTTGCGGTAGGCCACACCTCCTATTTAAATGAAAATTAAAACTGTTATATAGGGTTCGGCAAAAGTACGGAATACTGCAAATATCTATAATACAGCAACAGTGATTTCGACATAATTTTCTACTTGAAGGTTTCGACATGCAATGCGATCGTAAAATGCCCCCCGCTCCCCTACTAATTTTTCAACGACTTGATATTCCTTCACAAAATTTTGTGTGCTTTAATGGGAGGCTAAATACTACTTTTAAGTAGATTTTTAAATTTTATAACTTTCAAAATGGCGGCTAGGAGCCAATTTGAAATATTTTTTTAATGGCAGTGGGGGTCGAGTGGGACCTCATTTGAAAGGTCTCTTAGAATAGAATATAGTTCTATATTTTGGGAAAATTTTACAGATTCAAGAACAAATGACAGACTTCCAAATTATCGGTTTCTGATATTAAGCAAAACGTTAAAAAAATGTAGGAGGCGAAACAACAGAAGTAAGACAATTGAAATAATTAGTCTTGCTGTTCTGTCACTTTAATTTAGTTATTGTGTTTGCTCGCGTTTGAATATTGAGTGTTAAAACCGGTGATACTAACAATAATTATGGCGAATGTTCGAACTTCGCAGGAAAAAACTGAAGCAGTTTTTATTTTTGCGGAAGCCAATCAAAACTTTCACGAAGCCGAAAGAATATTTAATGAAGGTTTTCCCGACCGTCCTATTTCGAGGACGTATTTAAGAGAACTTGTGCAAAAATTTATTAAAACCAGCAGTGTGCAAAACATGAAATACCCTGGACGACCTGCAATTTCAGTAGACAAACAAATTCAGATGGTCGGTGAAATGGTAGTACATTCTCAGCAATCAACTGCACATGTAGCTGCGATATGTAATATGTCGGCAACTACTGTCAAAAAGTTTTTAAAACGGCATAAGTTCCATCCATACAAAATGAAGGTTTTAAACCAGTTGATTGAAGATGATCCGGATAGACGCATTGAATTTTGTGAGATCATGACCCAAACCATTGCAGAAAACCCATTCTATCTTCACAATATCTGTTTTAGTGCCAACTGCACAATTGTTTTAAATGGGTTTGTTAACAGACAGAATGTCAGATATTGGTGCGATGAAAATTCCCATGTTTTCCGGGAAGATCACACCCAATTTTAGCAAAAATTGATTGTGTGGATAGAAATACTTGGCGACCATATCGTAGGTCCCTTATTTATCGACGGAAATCTTACTGGGGAATTATACTTGAACATGCTGGAAAACCTTATCCATTCGTTAACAGTTGCAATTTCTGAAAATAATCCAAACGAATTTGATGTGGATATCATATTCCAGAAAGATGGCGCTACTCCGCATTTTAGCAGACAAGTTCGCAATTATCTCGATGCAGCGTATCCTCGACGATGAATTGGTCGTCGTGGTTCAACAGAATGGCCTCCGCGATCTCCTGACATGACTCAGTTGGACTTTTTTTGTGAGGGTATCTTAAATCGAGGCTTGTACAAATAGAATGCAGTACGGAAAGAGATACTAAATAACTTTTTCTATTGCCAACAAGTTCAAGAAGCACACTTTGAACATTTATTAAATTAGCATTAGGTACTATGTTGTATAAAATCAATTTTGTGGTGTTTTAGAATCTTCTTGTTCTTCTTCTTCTTTCTTCAATTATGAACGTTTTGAAAGCATACCTTTCGTGCTTCAATTCTTAGTTTTTTCGATAAACTTGCTATTTTCAATCATCTGTCATCTGCTAGATGAATATTTTTGTGTGAAACTCAAGGATCAGACGCAGAATTAGAATACCTCTCACATGAGGTGTCAATCAACCCCCATTGCCATTTATAAAAATAGTTCAAAATGGCGCGTAGCCGCCATTTTGAAAGTTATAAAATTAAATATGTGCTAAAAAGTAGTATTTAGCCTTGCATTAAAACAAAATTTTACGAAGAAATAACAAGTCGTTCAAAAGTTAGTAGGGGGAGGACATTTCACGACCGCACTGCATGACGAATAGAGTTAAAGTATTGGCGGTCTATAAGGACTTGTGATTCAGTCGGTAATAGCAAATATTTTATTTTAAATGGAATACCCTGTATATCGTTTCATATAGTGATAGAACCTTTTTTCGAATGTTAATGCCTTTATATTTAATAATTCTGAAAATATTGAACAAAACACTCAACAATAATGCTTTGTAATTTGCTTTTTTGCTTAGCAACACAGGACCACAAAACTATAAATATCAAACAGTGAAAACAAAAAATTATAAACACTAATAAGAAGATGCTCACACAGACCTCCATTTACTTTTTGGCAATAGCCAAGTCTATGTACTAATCCTTCAGTTACATTACCAAGGTTAAGTTAGGTTAGGTTAGGTACAGGAATTGTTATTTCACCAATAATTCAACCAAATTATTTGGGCGTTCGGTATAAACTATAGATTGTATATGTCCTTTAAGAAACAAATCCATCGGATTCAGGTCCGGAGAAAGAGTGGACCGTTCAATAAAACCCCTGCACCCTACCTACCTATTTGCAAGGGATAGGCGTTCCGTCGTGGTGAAACCAAATATTATCAGATAATTCCCTTTCTTCTTCAAGAGCAAGGGTGGTTTGATGGGCAGAAAGATCTAAATAATTTCGACATCTTAATCGAACATCAACACAACACAAATCAAGCAAAATTTGACAATTTTCCAATACTGTTTCCGCAGCTGCCAGTTTTCATGCGCTGCTAAATAACAACTACGAATCATTATTGCAGTATCTTTAGAATTATGAAAAATAATGCAGCAAACCTTATATCAGGGAACTCAGAAGAAAGAGTTCTATCGATGTATGTACATATATTAAAATACACAGGGTGTTCCATTTAAAATAGAAACGTTGATATCATTTCCGGCTAAACACGAAGTTCTTTAAACCGCCAATTATTGTATTTTGTGGAGTTTGTCGTGGTACAGATATTTAAATTGCTTCGTACTTTTGGCCAACCCTGTATTATACAGTCTTATTTGTTGTTAAGTATTACTGTGTTCCTTTTATATTTTTAACGAAAGCTTAATCTTTTTCTATTTAGCTACTTTTTATATCTAATTTTAGATGTTGTGTTCAGAGGCATAGGTAGCTAAATGTTACTAAGACCGCCGCCTAGAGAGGGGTTCAGAAGGCGCCATATTAGCAGATACTACTGTACCACTGTACTTAGGAAAATACGATTTTAAATAACCATCGGAAGCGTTAAATAATTGGTAAAGGGCGCCAACATTTTAGTTACGCCTCGGCGGCAAAATATATCAGCCTACAGGCGACAATATCGTAATTTCTCCACTGCTACCGACAAAAAAGTTTCAGTAGTCCTTAAATATTTGAAATCAAAAATATAGCCTGAACACCATAAAGTTACGAATATTTTAACATGAAGAAGGTCTAAATTTCTCTAATTGAACTAGGCGGATATTTTTAGTATAAATTTTAATCAATGAGGTAGCACTGCATTTGTGGTGTAATCATTGAAGTGTATTAAATGCTAATAAACTTTATTTGCGAGCTATTTGCTCGCCAAGCCGATTACTCGCGGTACAAATGCTGTACAAGCAATTTATTCTAAACTTAAAATATGTATTAGTGATAGGCATTTAGTACATGCTGTTCCCAAAATCTTTCAATGTGTCTAGGGAATATTGATAATAAACACATGATTCCCTGTTGTTGCATTTGAATTTATATAGGTTAAAATTTGTTCCTTTATTTCTAATAAAATTAATGTAAAGTTTATTTGATTTAAAATTGTATTATTTTATATATTTTCTTAATTTGAACAATATAAACTACCAAGTTGGGTATGGGATATCCAACGATCTTCCAAGCCTATTGAACTAGATCAAAATTTAATAAACCTCTAGATTTTGAAATATATAACTAGATATAGATATCTAGGATCATACACTCACATACATATTATTATTATTATTATTATTATTTGAGCTTCCGCAGGATTTGTAGGCCCATTTGATGTGAGGCAAGGCTAAGCCAGCTCAACCATACTTAATCTGCCTGGTTTAAAGCATATGCGTGTAGAGGCTTGTTACTCCTGTAACGCGACCGCAATACGAGGAGTGCCATTAGGTTAGGCTCCAATAGCAAATCGAGACCAGGAAAAGTTATCTGACCCACTAACATAAGCATTCATTTTGTATAAACAGCTTTTTGGATTTTTCGTGTATAAATGAAGTTCTTTTTAAACCTCAAACTCTATAGTTTAACTAGTGCTCTATCTATACCTACAGTATTTGAATATACATGCAAAGATATTAACTATAAAGCAAGAGATGTGTAAATTTATTTTACATAAGAAGGTGCCTAACAAGAAAAAAACTTGTTCGTCTGGATTGATGCAGTTATACCTAGTACAGCGAGTAAGATGGCTGTCGAGCAAACGGATGACAAATAACTGTGCTCACGAGCATAGCTTCCAGCGAGCAATCGGCATGCGAGCAGATGGCTTAGAACCATGCGACATATTTTCTAAGCTCTTTAAAATCAGCATACTATATTACCTTATCTATTGATGTTTCAATATTATGTTCCTTTACTTGAACCAATATAACAGTTATAAAAATATAAGCTGTCACAAAATTCGTGCTTATCGTACTTCCTAGACCTAAATACTTTCGAAATAATATGGAAGTTGAGTTAGTAATGAGCCTCACTACTTAAATATTTCGTATCTGAAATATCTATAAATAAAAATGTAATTCAATGGGCATTATATCTTTCGGCAAACTATGATTATAGTCAAATAATAATATGTAAATATTCTTGCAATAGCTTTATGTAAAATCGTATTTTGGTTGCCTCTTTTCAGCAGGTTGTTGAAATGGGCCTTACACTAAATTGTATCTCTTGTATTTATTGCATTTTCAGTTATAGTGTTTCCAATACAATACGATCAACAATTTTCAACCATCCCAAGTGATAAAATTACTTATGTTCTCTTCTACATTAGCGGATTTTTGTTTAAGTTATTTCTGCTAACTTACTCATAGTCTTCAAATCAGCAATAAAATCTATTGGGCTAAATAAATTTAATTTATACAGTATCAGATTTTATATTTGATAAAGAAAGAATTAATAAAATGTTGAATAAAAATGTTTTGAGTTGAATTCTTAATAACAAACTACAACAGAAAGAAAACTGAAAGCACTTTTAACTAACATTGGATTAATTAAATATTGCTACTACAATACTTTCGTGCCAATGTCTTCTTCAAGTTTTACTGAATGTATTTTAAAGTTTCTACAGAGAAGAATGACTAAAAGCAGTAGCAAATGTTTGCAATTACTGCAAAGAAACAATTATATAATGATGATACTCATATGTAACCCTTGAAAAAAATTATTGATTTAAAATTTAAGGAAAACAAGTTCAAAACAACCTGAAGGTTCTCAAAGAAACCATAATAATTTCTTTAGAAATAGATGTATTATATGTTAAAGCAGCTTTGCTTCTATACAATTACAAAAAGCGCTTAATCAATATTGTAGGTTCGTCTACTTTACACCCAATTGTTAGGTACATATTTCAAAAACAAAGAAAAGTTACAACATGTAAGTTTTGTTTTTATCGAAATGTTTGACATTATGGCCGTACATTTATTTTAAAATATATCTTTTTGTGTTTTTCACAAAATTCTCTTATAACCAATTAAAAAAGTTGTTGCTTCACAAATAGATCAGTAATCCAGTATAACAATAAATAGCATTTTCTCAATTTATGTCTTCGTGAACAAAACTTTGGATTTCAGCGCATGGAAAAAATGTATGTGTTTGTTTAGATGGGGCATTTGCTTAAGTCTTCAAAGAGCATATGACAACTAAATTACCACTCCAAAAAATTAGTTTAATGATGCCAAACAACACGAGCAGTATTACTTTTTACATACTACTAACACACCATTTGAAGAAGAAGAAATACTATTACAGAAACGATTTACTGGAGCACTGCAAATGAAAGGTACACCGAAATACTACTGCTTTGTTCCATATCGAAAACTCTAATGAATCATTTCAGAAGATGAAGTCGTTGTAAATGTTGGTAAATAATGGTTTTGGTTATACTACTATTGGTAATAATAGCAAATAATTGTTCCTACTTGCTACCCTTTCTTGTAAATATTTGTAAATAGTTGATTAGTTCATATTGTTATTTTAAATATTCGTAATTAGTTTTCTTCATGTTAATGATTAAATGTTAAACATTCGTAAATGCTAGATTTTATTATAGTTATTATTGGGTATCTCTAGGAATCTGTCTTTTGGTTATTAATGTAGATATGCACGAATAGTTGGTTTCGTTTATGTTAGTTGTGCCTCCATAGTTCCTTTTTGTGGTGATTAAAATTTTACCAAATTTCTACCAAGTTACTAAATTATTAATAGTAGGAGCCAATTTTAGAAGTCACATTGTGTTTTCATCATAACAAATCGCGATTTTCTTTTGCTTCAAGAAAAATTCAGTTAAGCCGTCGATTGAAAATATATTTTTTTAACTATGTTGCCGTTAAAATCTCACAATAAAGATTTCCACAATTATGAAGGGTTATAGTCGGCATTAGCACAACTTATCAAAACTAATTATACCTACTTTCGACAAAAAGTAAAACGGTTCTGATCAAGTAAACGTATGTTTTGTATGAATTAGTGATGGGCATAATCGAATGATTTCAATAATTGAGAATTCATTCGAATTAATCATTCGAATCCAAAACGCGGGCGCATTTAGACAAGCGAGAAATGACTCGCAATCCGCTTTTCGAATGATGACTCTCGGGAGCTTCCGGTCTTGTCTTGAATTATTTTATCGGTTTTCGATTAATTACGTTCTGTAATTATTTAAATTTCGTCACATTGTAAAATTAGCCTGATTGTAAATTTAATGTCGGTTTATGGGGTTTCGTGTTAAACTATAAGTTATTAAATTTTAACGATATTTCAATTTCCAATTATTTTATTACATTCATTAATATTTTATATATCTTTATAAGCGTAGGTACTCATCTCGATCAATTTAGCCACTAAATTTTTAAAGGGAAGTACTACGTAATGCGAAAAACTGGACAAATTAAAAATAATCATAACTGAGTAACATAAAAAAATTCGGTTTATTTAATATTTTTAAACAGTGACATATATTGCTGTAATTATTTTATTTATTTAGCTAATGTATGGCAGTAATATATTTAATTGAATAATAATCAATCTAAGAAATTTAATAATTAATGTTTTTGAATTTAGTTATGGAAAAGCAGAAATAAATAATCGTAACCTAAGCCTGTCCGGTTGGAAATTATAAAAACCGATTTTGCTAACTCAGCTGCACATGCGGCCCCATCACACAAACACGTAAAATATGTTATTTGTAATTTATCTTTTAGTATCTTCTCGAACTACAAATTCATTCGAATACTTATATTATACAACGTGTTTCTATAATAGTTAATCAACGTTTGAGAGCACATAAAACAAGAAAAATAAAGACGAAAATCATCAATAAAATTTTTTGAAAAAGGGTATACTAAGGGAGATACAGCCCCTTAACTGTCAGTTTCTAAAGATGATTTTAATTTAATATCTCGGAAACCATAAGTGATAAAATGATCAAATTTGGTATAGATAATATCTTTGTCTATTTAATCTGTCAATTACAGCATTTATTTTCATGGCCAATTCCTTTTTTTTTGTTTTTGTTTTTACTGAATTAAAAAATTTAACTGATTATTAGATTCAAATTGAATTTACTCTAAAACGGTGCGTTTTATCGAAGTTTATTAAGAGTACCTTTTTTTCTTAGAATACCTTGATTTATCATAATTTTCAATAAAAGCATTTAAAAAATTGCTTACAAAAAAGTTAGACGTAAATTAACCCTTCGCACTGCTCGCTAGAGAGACCCCTGGATAAGTTATTTAAATTATTTTACCAAATTTTATCATTTTATCACTTATGGTTTCCGAGATATTAAATTAAAATCATCTTTAGAAGCTGACAGTTAAGGGGCTGTATCTCCCTTAGTACACACTTTTTCAAAAAATTTTATTGATGATTTTCGTCTTTATTTTTCTTGTTTTATATGCTCTCAAACGTTGATTAACTATTATAGAAACACCTTGTATAGTATCTGGTATCAAACCAGATCTCTATATTTGGTGACCCCAGACGTTCAATAACCGTTTCAAAAGAATATACCTTATATATATATTCGCTTTTTTTCCGACGTCTAACCCGACGTGCATTTTACCCATCATCTCTATAGTACCATTATTCTGTAGACAATAGTAAGGTATGTTTTAAAATTCTCACCTAACATTTTCGAAGGTTGGCTGCAGAATAGCTCAGCCCTCCTGAACGAATCGTTGTCGTAGTTGTGCTATGGACCGAGGCTGCGTTTTATAGACAACAGATTTTACGTGACCCCATAAAAAGAAGTCTAATGGGGTCAAATCTGGAGTTCTTGGGGCCATTCTATTGGTCCTCTCTCATTCATTTCCAACAAGGTGGGTCACTTCCTCACTATGCAGTCTCTGTAAGGGTCTGGCTAGACCAGCATTACCCAGAACAATGGATTGGTAGAAGAGGACCAATAGAATGGCCCCCAAAATCTCCAGATTTGACCCCATTAGACTTTACTATTGCCTAGAGACTAATGGAACTCATTTTAAACTTTGAATCTAATATTTTTAAATTTTAATTACAATAATCGGCCAAGATCATTTGTATTATTTTTTTTGTTTTTCCGTAACGAGCCGGGAAAACAAGGTTGTTACTGCTGAATAGTGTTTTCTAAGAGCTTTTCAATAAGGTGTCACAAAGTGGAAGGGAGCCTTACGGGTTGAATGGGGAAGACTACCTTAAGAGTCATTATGATTGCCCCTCCATGTTGTAGAAAGGTTTTCTAGAAATGTTAAATATCTCTTGTACTTCCAAAGATACAGCGCATTGTAAGATAAGACTTCAGTGGACACCAAGATCGCCAGAGTTAATGATTTATGTTTAGAAGGTAAACATACTGAAAAAATTGTTTTAAAACTCTTAATTATAATTGACGTATAGATATTGCCATATTTGTACAGATTGTGTCTGTTAGTAACGTGAAAAAAACTAGTAACATCTTACGTTTAAATTGTGCGCATGGGAACCACACTAAATATATTTCCATATTTCTCAAAGGATCTAACCTAAGTAAAAATTGCTTTTAATTGATGATTCCAAACTGTTCGAATTTATATTTTAACAATATGGTAGAGGGAGTTGAGTTTCCCCAGATTTTTTAATTTTTAGTAATTTCGGGTTATATTGTACAAACAGATCTTGTCAAAAAGACTGTTTTTATCAGAAAAATCAATATTTTTACAAAATTATTCATTTTAATTTGATGGAAATATGGTTATATAACCACAATCTGGCAAATCTTATGAAAAATTAATATAGAAAAATAAAGTACAGAGGGTAAATGAGAAAGTTTTAAAATTTCCTGCAGATGCGTGGATTTGCAACAGCTGCTTTAGACAATTATTCTTTCATAAAATTAGTTACAAAAGAATCTATTTTATATACTTATATTACAACACGCTTTCAGTGCAATTTTCTATTTAATTAAAGCTTTCACTTTAGTCAGACAAAACTTAAACTGAATGTTTTTGCTGGGTTTTCATATAAGAGAATTTCTTGACAGTTACGGTTGCAGAGATTTAAAATTATGGTTTTGGGCTTCTTCCAAGTTAATATTTGTTTCGTTTTGCTGCTAGCGTATAGTAAGCACGAATTAAATGTTCTCTCGAGATTTGTCTTTGTGAAGACTTCCCACATAGTTGTGTTCTATGAGTGCAGAATCGTATAATTTGGCTCAGTTTACAATTTTATGGGAACTTTTTCAGATGTGTGAGTGTCACAATCGAAGCCTTCTTCAAATTATTTACGGTATAACCAGCTTTTTGCAACTGCTTTTGCTGCAAGAATTATCGAAATAAATTGTCAATAACTGGATAAATTGTTAGGAAGAACTTTCATTGACCATTTTTGCAAATAATGTTACTATTTATTTTCTTATCGTCAAACGGTAAACTATTTAGGTTAAGTACACTAGCCGACATTTCAAGCTTCAAAATCAGTATTCGTGTCATATTCACAGATATGATCATAGGAATATATTTCTGTTTCCACAATCGTGGATTTAGAAGCAAGTAAACCGTTGAACGTTTATGTATTACTAATTCGTTTCTGAGTAAAAATGCATTAAAGTTTAGACTAGTTTCAGCATTCAGGGAGAAGTATTTAATAGACCTCCCTGCTACCATAATGTAAACACAGTTTATGTAATATTAT
>JABXWE010007259.1:0-32182 GCA_014611495.1 Limonius californicus
CGTTTGAACTTCTCATTTATCGTACTGTAGTTGAAAATAGTTAATTCAGCTGATGAAGTAGTTTTGGAGCAGACGGCATTGTAAAAGCACGTAGACGATAACAACATATGGGCAACACTGGAGGGCATCGCATGTGCGGGACAGTATATTCGTATTATACAGATGGGCTCCTTATAGGGGGTTTATATGAAGGGCTTCGTAAAAACTGTTAAATATATTTTGATGCTTATTTTAAAAAAAGTTACCCCTCTGAGGTTGCCTTGTTTCCGACAGAAGTATTCAACATTTATACGCAATTCACACACCGCTAGCTATAGTATTTCGCCCGGGCGTCTGAGTGCCCGACTTATGTACTGGGCTTGGTATCAGATGTAAGGTACGTATATATATATATATATATACAACATAATTACAACACAATACAAAATGCCTCATCCCCTAAAACCATTACTCATTACAATTAGATTTCGATTTATCACTAGTAAAGATGATATAGTTAAAATATGTTAAAATACCAAGGTGAATCTTTTTGACTGCTACTGTATATATACATTAGGCATTCTACTGCATATCTAACACAACATTAATCTGTATATAAGTAAGTAAGTCGAGAAAAATGTCTAATCACTAATTTAAAGATACTCACATATCTGCTATAAAGCCGCTTACAGTGAATCCAATCACATCACCCACGGTAATAAAATGAAACAGTTTGAAGTACTGCGCTGTACACAGCAAATCGAACTAAAATCAGGCATTAATATTTAGATTTACCTACATGTAATGGCTCAACACAAGTACCTCAACTAAATAATTATAGCTGAAATACTTTTCAGGAAGTAAGTATTTCTCGCACTTCTTGATTTTTGTATGGTCCCAAGTAAGGGACAAGCGATAAGCTTCAGCATAGGGTGTTCTGCCTAAGAGAATATAATCCAGATCGTAGTAATAGCAACGATGGGTACAATTGCTAAAATGTTGTGGACAATTAAGGCATGTTTAAGATTTCAATATACAGGGTGTTTGTGCTAATATTAATATGCTAATTACTCCTAAAGTGTTACATACATATACATGAAACTTATCCTGTGAATGTAAAACTCATAGTGGATTCAGTAGAGGTACTGATTTTTCCAATGTGTACTCTTTTTAAAGAAGTACATGCTATTTTGTTATTTTAAATGGAACATCCTGTGTATTCAATGTTTGGCTTCTATTTGTCATTCTGAATTTATGCTTTATGTCATTTTCAGACTTGTTTTTTTAGAAGGCTTTGAGTAGAAAAACATGGAGAGTTCTGGCTCCTGCCGAGGTCACCCTTTACCATCATAATATCAAAGACAAGAACAACTATTCACCCCGTTCATTATTTTCAAGATCCTCCCACCTCACGTTTTACAAGCTGGAGACATAAATAAGTGGTGGTACCTTAGCCCTCAAAATAAGAAAGAAGGAAGTTGAAATATTTTATAGCATCACCATAAATCCCAAATAATGTATAACAAAGAGTTAAATAAACTATTTATTATAAAATACTGCTATTATCAGTGGTTTTGTAAAAGTATATAAATTATTAAATACACTATAAATAATGTATGAAGCAAACAAGTATTATTAGTATTGGCGTTGCCTTGGATGTTAGTGTCTGCAGTATACGTTAGAAACGAAAACTTTAGTGTAAAGTGTAAAAAGTCTTTTATGAGGTTTTTTACAGAGATTTTAAACATTTTAATTCCACCTAAATAATTACTATCCGTTCGAGTTCAGCTTTGACGTCGTAAGTAATTAAGCCAAATTACAATTTGGAGCTTGCACTATACACCATCATAGATAGCAGTTATGCTATCAAAATTGTAATGAGAAACAGTTATATACTTTCTTAAACATGGTTAAATTATCCTGAAGTAATACAGTGGTGTCTTAATGCTGCAGAGTGCAGAGGTATGCTGCTACTAATACGAGGTGCGTCCCAAAAGTAATGAGAATAATATCAAAAAAATCCTTTTAATCAAAAAATATACAATTAGGTTTTATCACCTTCAAAGTAAGTTTCCTGAGACTGTACACTGCGATTCCAGCAACGCTGCCATTCTTCGTAGTAGTATTGGAGGTCTTGGTATAAAAGGCTGTTCAGAGCCGCGGTCGACAGGACGTTTCCAACAATACCAAAATGGTGTCCTTTGAGGCTAGATTTGATTTTGAAGAATAAAAAAGGCACGAGGTGCCAAGTCAGAACTGTAAGTTGGATGACGAGGGGTAGGGATGTTTGTCAGTGCCAAAAGCTCCTTTACAGTCAATGATGTGTGAGTCGGTGCACTGTCATGGTGCAGGATCCACGTTCTGGCAATGTCAGGGCGTACTGGCAAAACCCTTCTCGTCATACGCTCCAGAACCTGTAGGTAAAAACGACGCTCCTCTGCATTGTCTTCCGTGGCGAAAGTGAAAAACAAGGATGAACTTTTGTAACGGTTTGAAAGGCCCGGGTTAACCGAAGATGATCCGCCCGTATACTTGAGATACCCCCGCAACAACCTTCATCTCCAATTTCTTCATGTAGTCTTCATGGGGAGCGTAAAAAATTATTCTCATTACTTTTGGAACTCACTTCGTTCATTATTATAAACTCCTCAAGATTGCCATCAACTAAGACGAGCTGGTATCTTCAGATATGATTTCCCAACTAACGATTATAACAACTACTGGTTCGGCACTCTCGATATCGACGAGAAATACTACTTTTCCCAAAAATTCGTTTCCAAATGGTTTGCATGTGTATAACTGCCAAGTATGAATTTCCATATTACGAAGCGAATGCTAGTGCTAACAATTATGGTTCACGTTTGATGTTAAATATGTTGTTTGCCAATGTGCAAGTCAGTAAATGTGTTTTAAATGTTTGTTATTCCCCTTACATTAACTTTGCTATGTTCGTTTCTATAAATGCATAATTTTAGATTATATATTGTACAGGTCTACTGCTTACAATTGCTATTTTGAGAGTTGTAATTGTAGAAGAGACACTAATATTCTGTGTGCTGAAGATGCTAAAGAACAGAATATGCCCGGTATAGATTGAAATAAATACGCATACATTGATCCTACTAGTAAATCTGAGAATATTATTTTTCTGCTTTATTTTGAAATTGACTATTTTCCACTTATATTCTCTACACAAGTTGGATACGCCAGTTTGTGTCTCAAGGTGAAATAATCCGAATCGTGGTGGCGGGAACCTTAAAAAAAGTGGTGGGGAATATTGGGCATAGTGACCTTGTCCTTGAATTTATGATGGTAGAGGTGGCCACGAAAGGAACCAGAACTCTCTATCTTCTCTACTGTTTTGAAATGCCGAATCTGGTGCTTTTACGGAATTTGAAAATCATTCCTAGACTTTCAAAGGCTGTGCTGTAGGACTCCATGTTTATAAAAACTACGTTTTAAGGTAAAAGTTCATTTGTAATTGGCACCATGTTAATGCCATTTATTATTTGTAATCTTGGGATTTATTTGAACAGTCATCAAAACTACGAATACCATTTTTTTTTGTCTAGCAACAATAATCGATAGTATTATTGGCACATTACTGTATAATTCAGTTCTTTAGTTCTTAGATGGTATGAATGGGTCTTTTTAATATTGCTTTTTAGATTTGCAAACATGCCAAGCTATAAACCTTTACTTATTATACAATTGTCAAAACACTCCTTCAAATAATTCAATTTGTCTCGCTGTATGCGTTTTGGCGCCATTTTCCAGAAAGTAGGCAAGTTATAGGATATCAGCAGTAGCTGATTTATGAAAATATCGGTCCGATCAATTCTCTTTGAGAAAGAGCGAGCCAAACACCAAATTTGACTGAAAGTACATAATGATTGTTTTTACTCAATATTCTCACTGTTCGTGAATTCACATAACCAGAAAAGTGAAACTAGGCTTCATCTGTATAAAATATTGTATTAAGTAATTCGTAATTATTCATTAAGTGATCTTTAAATAAGTGACAACAAAATTATAATCTTCAAATATCTATATTTTGTACGAATATAAATTAAAATATATCTTCACGATTGTGCGGCAAGTTCCATAGGATAACTTTGCCTTCTACGAAAGTTTTCTTGGAGTTATAGGTGATTCATTGTCCATACATTATCTTACATGTTTAACGATCTTTTCGCTATAAATTATTTGTCTGCCACTTCCATATTTACATCATACACTGCCCGTTCCGCTAAATAAATTTACAGCATTTGTAAATTGCAAATTGTAGGATTTACAGTATGGGGTTATTAATTTTAGAAAGTGTATTTACTGACAATAGTGATGTTCTATTGTAAAAAGAATTTCTATTTTACCTTAAAACAAGTGTGTTTGGCGCCTTGCTGCACTGCCTTTGAAAAGCACAAAGTGATTTTTAATTTACTGCATGTATTAAAGTATTAAAGATATACAAGATGTCCCATAGATATGGAAAAATATCGTCATGCCTGTCTCTCCGTCGTGATATTTTACCCACACGGTAATATTTTCATAAAGACTTTCCTAACAGTTCCGGAATAACTAGTTGGCTATCATTAATACAAACACTTTGTATCCAACTACCTGCAATAGGAAATCCTTTTAATTTGGTTGAATGTCCAATTTGTTGCTTCTAGCTCTGGTATTACACATCTTATGTTTTTTTCCAAATTATTTATAATAATAGGTTTAACCTACAAATTTTGAATTCATTACACACTAAACAAAAATACAGTAAAAGTTCGAAAATTCGGACAACCTGAGAATTCGCACTTTCTTTAATTTGGAATTTTTTCGGTTTTCTGAATACAAGTAACTCATTCAATCGTCTTTGCTGTAACATTCAGTTTTAAATTTGAATTCTCATCGTTACTAGTCGATGTCGATTTGTAACGGGGTGAAAATGCGGAGATTGAATTAAATTGCTGAGTAATTAGCAATCTCAAAAACTCCACATTTTACGTTCAGAAGATAAGAGTGCAACAACAAACATCTGTCACCATCGTCATCCGAGAATTCGCCAGAAGCAAAACGTTCCTTTCCCGTGGAAGTGGGAAGACGGACCGAGCCGACCACCCCGAACTAAGCAGTATAAAACCCAAGCGCGATCAATTTAAAATCACTTTTTGACTCTTATTTCCTGGCTCTTGAATTTATTCAAAAGTCAGAAATACCAGTCGTGCTTTTCCTTTAAGAATTGTTCTTAAAAGATCCCAGTTAAATATTCCGATCCTGTAAAAATTAACCAAGTGAATACCGTCCAGTTTAATTCAATCCGTACCCTACCTGCGAGTGAATTAATTTTTCCAGTGTTTGCCGGTGTTGCATTAACCGTTTAACAATTTTTATATTTTCAGTTTGAAAGTCCGACGCCGAGCAATCTTCCGACCCTCGACCGCAGCAGTCGCCGCGAAAGTTCAATCGAGCTGACCGACCGGAAAAGAATCTTTTGGATTCGCATTACATTTGTTTTGCAGTGAAGTTGGTAATTATTTGTAGTTCAACCTGCTTGGCTATTTTAATATTGTTTATACCCGACCGACCGATTTCCGTGTTGTAGACCTTTATATCGCTGGACGGGGGAGTGTTTGAACTTTTCCACGGCGATAAAAAGCTCTGCCAGTAAATTATTATAACGTTTCGAATCAGTGTTTAATTGGTGCCGTAGAGACGTTGTAATCTTTTCTTTTACCAGTTGAACCCCCTGTATAAAGTTTGCCGTGAGCGTGGCGAAATTGTCACGATCCGTCAAATTTTAATTTGAAGTACCCTGTATACTTGGACGAACCGGAGTAGTTTCGGAAACCCAGAACGATACAGTCTTCAGACACAGAGAAATTTTGTGCAAGATTGTGAGATATTTATCCCGTATTTTATTTACGTAACGACCAGAGAAACTTTTGGCCAGCGAAATAAGATTTGCTTAACACTGTGCCCGATAATTTCCCACTGTTAAACTCAGAGTCCCGTCCGATTAAGATTTATTAGAAAGCGAAGCCAGGTTGAACAAAATTCGAACCAAATACACTGTGACAAACGCGTAGTTTGAATTTTGCAATTCCAGGAAAGCTAGTATAAATTAATTCCTGTTTGAAATCATTATTTAACGTAAAACTTAGAGTAATACCTACCGATTGTTTATGCAGATCTGCCAAGGTCGAAGGAACCCAGAGAAACTCGACTCGAAGCGATCACTGGAGATTTTAGTTATAAAATTCATGATATTTTTCCGTAAAGTAGGCATACACTGCGAGAATCTTATTCACAATCACCAACCTGAATTATTTACCAGAAAACTTGCCCATTCGAGAATTCACAATAATAAATAATCGTGTATTTTTCTGTCAGTTTAATTAGAGCAGCTGTGGCAGCCATTTTGCCACCGACGAACAGCCAGGCGCAAATTCACGGACGGCAGCCAATTAGCGTCCAATTCGTGAAGAGTAGCGACAACGTCCCCGAGGCGATTGAAGCTACCAGAGCGGAGCACAGGGCCGTACCCAGAATTTGTCACATACTTAATCAATACAGAATTTAATTTGTATTTGTGTACAAACATATTATATTTATTTTACACATTTATTAATAAACCTGTTGTTATTTACAAGCTGTTATTACTGATCCCTGGACATCTCACGAGCTTACCCGAGCAATATAAGCAATATAACGAGTGGCCCAATAATCAAAAGGCAGCACCGTTACAGATTAACCTACTGTTTTTTTCTAAACTTTAGTTTAAGTTTAGTAAGATGTTCCCTTCGGCGTGTCTTAGGTTCTTTAATAAAACACTAAAATTCGCGTGTTAATCACAATACGATTATGCTCTGACTTTCCACTACGCAAACATATAGACTATACAAGTTCAAAGGGCTTAATCTTCTGTAGGTTTGTTTTAAGTGGTGTTGTCCAGAAGCTGTCAGAGTCTCTCCTCGTGTTGCGCTGCAAACCTCTTGCCTTCTTCCATGGTTGTTGGGATTCTCAGATCTCTATGTATAATCATAACCAGGAAAGATGAAGGCTGTATCACTCTAGTAACACAAACTAAGTTGTATGTGCGCAACTGTTTGTGATACATAAATAAGTCAGACTTAGACAGCCGCTGTCATAATTTGACTTTTGTTGACAGTTGATTTTCGTAAACACTTCTGTTGATTTGCTTCGATATTTACGTGTAAACAGTCAAGTGTTTTCAAAAATAAATTGCTCTGTTTTTGAACTTGTGATACTAATTAGTTATTGGATTTGTTCTGTTTAGTTATGTAAGTGCAAGGTCAGACACTATGCTCTCAAGCACAACAACTAATTTGTAATTTGTTGGATTACTGTGAGAGGGATAAAATCAACGGTGTCCCCTTACTACCATTCTCCTGTGTACAATAGGTAATAAATTAATTTTATTAAATTGTCGTTAGTTTTATTACAATGTGCTATTTGGTACAGTGTGTAGCAGATGCTGTGGGACTTAGCTATTCATCAGTGGAGAGGATAAACTCTCGCAGTCAATACAATTTGATATTATCCAGCCCAGAAAAGAAACGTCCAAGACGGAAAACAAAATCTGAAGATTTGCCAGATTCCTTAAAAATGATAATAAGAGAGACACTGTACAACATGTATGCAGAAAGTAAGTTGAATAGTTGAGGTTTTTAATTACGTTATTTCATAGTGTTTTTTTATAGAACAATATGTTGATGATGATGATTTTGGGTGATATGGGTCGGAGCAGGCTCCTGCGCTTAGGCCACCAGGGCCCATTGTGCTCCCTTGGGGTTACAAAAGACTTCACTCCCTGAGCCGTGTCTTGAATGTCTCTTGGTTCAAGAAAGGGAGAGCCAAGGTGTTTGCATCTTAAGGCCGCTAAAGATTTGTAATTGCACAGGACAGGTTCAGAGGTTTCCTCTTGCTCTTGACATTTCCTACACTGGTTGTTTAACACAATCCCTATAGTGTGGAGGTAACTGTTTAGGTGTTCGTGGCCTGTAAGAAGGCCCGTTATTATCCTGATCTGTCTTCGGCTTAGATTCAGAATATAACCTGAAGGTCCAAGAATGCTAAAATTGCGCGTTTGCGTGATTCCAGATCTCGTGCCTCACGTGTTTGGGGGCTATTCCAAAAGCAGGCTCTGGACCTACTAAAGGTTCAGAGGCCCCAGCCCAGCTAGGAACCCATAGGATTTACAAATAATTCTCAGCTGAGAGTTTGACGAGTGTAGCTCGACATTCTTCAACAAGCCTAGACTCTATCTTGGAAGATATTAGGGTCTTAATGGCCGCTTGACTGTCCAATCAAATATAGATGTATTTACCTTTATAACTTCTATTGAGGTTTTCATTTGCACAGGCAGTAATCGCAAAGATTTTTGCCTGGAAGACCGTAGGATACTTGCCTAGGGCAAATTTGGGTTTGACCCTGGGTTTGTCCCCATATACACCGGCGTCAGTACCTTTCCTATTCCGTGACCCGTCTGTATATTAAACTAGGCCACCGGGTTTAAGAAAGGGCAGAACAATATGTTACCATAGTATCACTAAATGGTGAACTTAAGCAGTGCTTTACTGAACAACACTAGCTTAAATCGTGCGCTACAGAATATTGGGTTTAAATTTATGAAGGATAACAATCGACAGGCTTTGGCTGAAAAAACAACCATTGCCGACGTGCGCCTCCAGTTTTTAATAGAATATATTAAAAATTGAACTTCACAAGTTCCATGACAGTGGTCGTCATGGATGAAACATGGATTTTTCTAAAGGGAATCCTGGTAGATTTTGGCAGAATGAAGACATACTGAAGGTAAGAAATCCCGAAGGTTACCATAGAAAACGTTTCATTGTTGTTCACGGTGGCTCTAAACCGGGTTTTGTAGAAAATGCGTTGTTAATATTTGCATCAAAATCGCAGAAAGAAGATTATCACGGTGAAACGAATGGGGAAATGTTTAAGAAGTGGTTGACTACACATTTGATAAATGAGGCACCTTCATTAATCTTTATGGATAATGCTCCATATCATTCAATTTTAATTGAGAAGATGCCATCATCAACTTGGGCAAAGCCTAATACTGCAGCTTGATTAACTGCAAATAACATTCCCTTCAGCTCAAGCCTTCACAAAGTTGTATTACTTACACTGGCTAAATTGCATAGGAAGGGAACACGTTACGTGGTTGATGAACTATTAAGGAGTTCTCCTTCTTCTGCTTCTTCCTATTTTCTTAGGCATGGTATCTGTTTAATACTGGTTTTATTGTTGTTCCTGTGGGATGGATTGCCAACTGTCCTTCCATATCTTCGGTGGTCTTCCAATAGGTCTTCTTCCGTGTAGTCTTGGTTAATCGGTCTTCTGTCATTCTCGTTACGTGCTGGTTCCACTCTCTTCTGTGGCTTCTTATCCAACGTACTATGTCGTTAACTTTACATTGCTCTCTGGTTTCAGTATTTCTTTTTCTGTCTTGTATACGGTGTCCTGTTATCGTTCTAAGAATTTTCATTTCGTTGGCTCGTAGTAACCTTTTTGATGGGGATGTTTCTGCTCTTGTTTCGGTACCGTAGGTCATCGCCGATCTAGTGCATGTTTTGAAACTTCTCGTCTTACAGTCTATACTAAGATGTTTGTTCTTCCATACCGTTTGTTTCAGATGTCTTGAGATGACCGCTGGTTGTCTAACTTCTTCTGTGAGATTTCTAGACCTCATAATTTTGCAACCAAGGTCATTAAAGTTCATGAGTTGTTCGATGATGGTATTGTCTATTGCAAGTTTGCATTGAAGTGGATCTTTCGATATTGTAATTGATTTTGTCTTGCTCGTAGAAATCTTCACGTTATATTTCCCTGCCTAAATCTTGAAGGCGTGCAGAATTCGTTGCAGGTCGTCTTCGCTCTCTGATAAGATTGTGGCGTCATCTGCATAGCACACAATCTTTATTTTGTTTTGTCCTAGTCTGTATCCTGAGCCAGCTTTTATTTTTACTTCATTTCTGATTTCGTCCATTACTGTGTTGAATAAGAGTGGACTACAACTGCCTCCCTGTCGTATTCCGGAAGTAGTCCCAATTTCTTTTGTTAGCATTCCATTTACTTTTAGTTGTGTTCAGTTTTCTGTGTTCAAATCTTTTATCAACTTTATGTATCCTCTGGGAGTATTCTTCTTATGTCGGACGCTGATGATGTCATTTAATTGTATCCGGTCAAAAGCCTTCGTTGAGTCTATGAAGCAGAAATACGCCGAGGTATTGTATTCTATAGCTTTTTCTCTGATCTGTCTTATGATGAATATGGCGTCTGTTGTTGATCGATTTTTCCAGAAACCCTGTTGTTCTTCACTTACGGATGTATTGGAGCTTGTTTCATTTGCACTGATACTGGTTAGTAGTCTTAAGGATGTACTTAAAAGAGTGATTCCTCGATAGTTTGCGGAGTCTGTCTTGTCTTCTTTCTTGAAAAGGTTATGGTACTGCTTTTCCTTATGATTAAGGAGTTGTGGACATGAAGTTCTACGTTTGTTACCATACCACTGTGAATTTAATGCCATCGAAATGATGTGGGCGCATGTAAAATACTATTACAATATCCATATTGGCAGAGACTGTTATGGTGATGAGAAAGTCATTGCAATGTGGATGAAATCACTACAATGTACTCCAACGGTGTGGGAAAATTGTATACGTCTTACCGAAGACTTTAAAAGAAGTGGTATGGACATGAAAAAAATGTAGATGCAAAGGTGAATGAAATTGTAATTCATGCAAATAATTTAAGCAATTTTAGCTCGTATTAGGGCGATGAGAGTGAATAATTTTAAGAATATATTTTCCATTGAATTAAATTAGCTGCAGTAAAAAAATGTTTTAATAAATAACTAAATAAATTTTTAATCTTTTCAATTTCCTTCTAAAGTAACTGTGTTAAGGTTTGTGAATATCCATTTAGTATTTGAAAATACATTTAAGTTATACACATAGTACTTCCTATATTGTAAGGGAATATCATCGACATATTGTGCATTTTAACTAGTAGCTTGTACCTCATACCTGTACTATTAACTTGTAAAATTGCCGCCAACCATTTCAACTTTAAATATGTTTGAAGTTGCTAGTTTGACCAACTTTTTTAATCTTAAACTATACACGTGTGATTTTCCCCCACCCCTCAACTTTCATGGTTTTGATTATATGTAATACTTCCGGTAGTATTGTGGTGCTTCACAATATTTTTGAAATCTTTATTTTAAAGGATTAGAATTTTGCTTTTGTGGGTTTTCTTTGTGCATCCTAACAGCTGGGTCACGTAGGTCCAAAAGGGCTTTTAGATTTATTTATACATAATTAATTTGCTTTGTATTGTCAATTGGAACTTTCCCCTAATTACTTTAGGTCTACTTCTTTTCTTTTTAACATGCTTCTTTTAGTGGAGCTCAACATCAAGGTTTATTCCCAGGTGCTTAGCTGTATTGCAATATGAAATATTAGTATTGTTAATAGTTATCGGGTCTGTATGTAAAGTTAATCTAAACCGATTAGCTTCATTGATATTAGTTTTCCACTTCTTAGTCCGGGTATTTACATTATTACTTGTTGGAGTTTTCTAGCTGTTTCGTGACTGTCATTGCCGGCAGCAACAAACGCTGAATCGTCGGCGGAGGTGTCTATTACTACTTCTTTTGTTTGTGGCATCTCACAAATGTACAACAGGTAGATGATCGGTCCCAGGACGCTACCTGTCATAAATATTCTTCTTCCTGTTTAAGTTTTTTTGTTATAAACATAAAGGATTGTAGTATTCCAGTTTACTGCTTCGGTAGCGCATTCTTAGTTTATGCATTAGGTCTTATACCACAGTTTTATGAAAAGCTTGGTTATGTCCAGAAATATGGCTGAGCATATTTTCTTCTTATAAGCTTAATCAGTTATGTCCGCTATCCTATAGAGTTTTTTCCTTTTCCCCTGGGTCCGTCTACCCTTGGTTTCGGTGACACTTCAGCTTATAAGGCTTATTATGTTCACCCTGTAGTTACTCACACCCAATCTGTGATCTTGCTTCCTTGTACCGTAGCATATAAGTCACTCACGGGGTGTGTATTAAAGTTTTCCGGTTCCATGTATGGTTACCCAAATATACGTTGTATTTTACGAGCCAGCGCATCGCAGCTGCAGTTTCTAGTACCTCACTGCAGAGTCTGTATCTCATATTTCTCGATCCTCCTGAGGTGCTCCTTGACGTCGCGTGTCCTGTTAGGAAGCCCGTAAGCATTATTAGCTATGTCCTGCTTGACAAAAGCAGTTCTGTGGCTCTGTTTGTGCTAGGTCCTTTAATAAATGCCTTACTTTGGGTTAACCCTGGTCTGTTGGCCCAGTAAACTTTATGTTGGTTGCAAATCCATTCGCCGATAAAGCTACGGATTGAATTTCTTGATATTCCCAATGCATATTCAGGACAGTAGTAGGGCCCCTTGCGAGTTTAACCACCTTTTCCTTATCCCGCAGTGGCGCGGAACGTAGAGCGATTTCATAATGTTCTGCCCTGCCAGGTCATTGAGTTCTTCGTAACATTCATAGACCAGTTTGGATGAGGCCTTAAACCTTAAAGCTTGAGAGTGCTTTTAGAGCCGCTTGACTGTCTGACAGAATATAGATACGCCTCCCTGTGATGGCCCTTCTATTGTTTTTTCGCACACGTTGTAGTATCACGCAAATTCCCATTTGAAAAACGGAGGCGTACCTGCCAAGTGGAAAGCTGAGACTTTGCCTTGGATTTACACCATATATTCCTGCTCTGGTACCTGTTTCGGTTTTTTGAGTCGTCCCTGTACCAGATTACACTTCCAGGAGGAAATTCCTGTCGAGGTGCACCCCACTTTATTTCTATCCTGAAGAGTGTAGCTGTTAGGTGTTTTGACTTCATATGGTCTGTTTTCATGTTAAACATGGGACCTCCAATGCTGTCAGTTAGCCTCGTGTGTTCTGTCCCTGCATGCAGATTGTACGGTGAGCTCTGCAATCTACATAGTCCCAATATAGCCAGTCACCAGGTGCAGGAGAGGAAGGTCGAGGAAGGATTCCATTGCAGCGGTGGGCGTTGTTCTCATTGCCCCCGTGATGCCTAGATAGGTAAGTCTTTGAATCTTGCCAATTTTAGTTTGGCCGTTTCCTGCTTGACCTTGGGCCACCACACCAAGACTGAATATGACATTCCTGGTCTGACTTCTCTGGTGTATAGCCAGTACTCGATGCTTGGTCTGAGATCCCATGATTTGTTATAAGTGCGTCTAACTGCCGCGATGGTTATTTTCCCTTTTCTGATTACTTTCTCTAAGTGCTCGTCCCCCAGGTAAGCTTGGAGTGTAAGGTTACCCTCAAGTACTTTACCTCTCCCGACAAATTGGTTGGTTAACCGCCTAGATGAAGAGGACCCAGATCCTCTTGATTCCTTCTTCTCGTAAATGGTACTACAGTGGTTTTTAGAGGACTAACTTTTCAGCCTTCCTCTTCCGTCCACCTGGTTACTACGTTCAGGGCCATTTACATACGTTCCCTGACGTATCAATGAATCTCCCTGCTAGTAGAATGGCCAAGTCGTTGCTGAGCTTGACTAACAGTCCGTCCATGACAAGGTTCCACGGCAGAAGGGAGAGGACTCTTCCTTGCGGGAATTCCTCTGCCATCCGTACTACCTTTGGAGAGTATCTTGTGGAGTCTGGCACACTCCGGAGTCTTTTCAATCTTCTCCATCCCATAGAGTTGATCAATCGTTGAGTGTTTGTCGCTAAACCCGAACTGATGTGCAGGTATTAGGTTCCTTCCATGATTGGCTTTAGTCTTTTTAGGAGCAGTTTTTCAGTTGTCATAAGAACATCTTTGAGAAGCACACACTATGTGGTAGCACTTCTCTTCTCTGTTCGGCAGGATAAGTTAGTCTCCTGCCCGGCATACACGCAAAGAAGACTCATAGAACCTACTCATTGTAGGTAATGAACAGCTAATGTTTTAGCCGAAACAGCGCTTGGATTAAATGAGTGATCTTTACAACTGTTTTCTTTGGCAATCCTAAGAATATTTTTCCTTATGTAGTCATTGCTGAGAGCTTTTTGAGAATGATGTTCCTTTTGATTTTCTTCAGTAGTCACTAGTTTTATTTATAATTATTCTTTACTTTCTTGTTTCGGAAAATCGTCTCGCAATTTGAATTTCGTTTGACTAAAATGTTTTCTATAGAAGGGGAGCAAACGTTTCAGGTTTTTGTTGTTACTTCTTGCCTAAAATATCATCTGTGAATTTTATTGGCGGACTATGCATGTAGGGTCGCATTAATTTTTTAGTGGCTCACCAGAGATAGTACTCTGTATCTTTGTAATCAGCCAGTTCTCGCAACTAATTATTGTTGATGGATTCATTTTGTAGTGCTATGATTTCTCTCCTCAGGCTCTGAGTTATGTTGTTTAGTCTATTTATGTTTTCTAGCGTTTTCGTTTGTTGCCATATCATACGGAATTTTATTATCTATGTAAAGACGGTAATAAATCATGTTATAAACATCTTATAGCTTCGTTTAAGCCAAAAATGTGTAGTGTTAGAACATCTCCTGAAATGAATATATAGCTGCCAGTTTAAGTGAAAAAAAAACCTTATTTTTTCAACGTTTCTTCTATAGTTAACAATAGCTGTGCAAATCGGTTCACCCTCAATTTAAAAACAACCCGTATATTAGTCGTTCCAGATTTTAATTGATTACCATAATATATAAGGACAAAAAAGAGTGCAAATAGTGTTACTGCCACCTAGGATAGTGGATTATCATATAAAAATGTTCGTGTTTATTAATAAACTTCTCTTGATTCCTTCTTAAATATCAATTTTAAAATTATCGCCCCAGTCATAGTCCGGATTTTCGCACTTTTATTGCAAACTGTAAATGTCTACTCGACATACGAGTAGTTACGTTACAGCTACTTCTAATGTAACTGCAGATAAATACTGGAAAACATTTATTGTCTAATGCCTACACAAGGTTAGCTAGTAATTTAAGGTTGTTTTAACCAGAACTGGTGGAAAATTCTGGAAGGGTCTATCTTCCATGACCAGCCTTGAATTAATCGTTAGTTTAATGTTATTTCTGATTAGAAGGGCAAAAAAAATCTGAAAGGGGCTATTTTTCAACGATTACGCAGGATTAATGAGCAGTTGAAGATTGCTTTTATAGCAAAGTAGGAGAAACTATTGGGTAGAGTCGATCTTCCATCGTTAACGCAACTAAAAGTCTTAGATTAAAGTTGTTTCTAAAGAGAAGAGCGAAAAAATTCCGGAAAGGGTTAATTTTTATTAAGAGCTATAAGAAAATATAAAATAGAGCCTACATATCTTCCAACGTCAACGCGACGTAAACTCCTAGATTAAATTTATTTACATCGAGAACAACCGAAAAATCTTAAAAAGGGTTTATTTTCGAGGTTAGTGATCCATTTAGGGCTGCTTTTATTAAGAGCCACAAGAAAATATAACACAGACTCTAGCGTCTAACGCCAAGGCGACGTAAACTCCTAGATTAAAGCTATTTATATCAAGAACGGCCGAAAATTTTTGGAGAACGTTTATTTTGCAACTATATAATGTCAGGTGCGTGTGGTGGTAGCTCAGTTGGTAGAGCGCTCGCTTTCTGAATAAAACGTCGATTCTGGCTTGGGTTCGAAACCCAAGCAGAACTATGCAGATTTATAAAAATCTTGTCTGCAACCCACCACACACAATTTCCCAATGCGGCTTGCAACCGTGGGATCTTAATGCTAAAAACCTTCTCTGGAATTTCTGTCGTTCGGATTCGACGTTAAACTGTAGGTCCCCCGTGTTTCTACCTTAGAGCTGAGGAGAAACACGTGGCAGAGAAGAGGCCGATACCTAGCAGTGGGGCGGAAAGGCTGTTGATGATGATGATTATGTCAGGTTAGTGACTTGTTCAAGGCTGTACTAGATAGAGTCTATCTTTCAAGGCTAACACGACTTAAACCCTTAGATTATAGTATAATATTCAAGGAACGGTAAGGTCGGCAATAACTCACGCGGATGTAGTTTGCAGCACGAGCCGCAGACGAGTGCTGTAATCATCCAAGTGAGTTATTACCATTACCGCGAGCTGAATATTATACTTTATTCACGACTAGTAAATTGGATTTCCACTATTTAAATTTTATAATTTTCATAAAAATTGTGAATTAGCATTGTAGCATTTTAAAATTTATAGCAGATATAATTTTGACAAGTGTATTAATTTTCATTGTCACTCAATTGATTGTCCAATGTTTTAATTGCACGTTTGTAATTGGTTATCAAGAGGTGGAGTAATAAAAATTCTATTTTGTGATTGGTTGCAATTTTGAGCAATGAGTTGTGACTCACGCTAAATAGTTATAAGTACCGTTACTTGCATAAAAGTAGTTGAATAATGTATGTATGACGTAACAGGACTGGATAACAGTTATTTATAACGAGAAGGCCCACAAATTTTGGAAAGAGATTATTTTCCAACGCCTATGTGAGCTTAGTGACTTGTTTAAGGCTGTTTTATTCTGGTTTCTTTAACTGATAATTTAAATTGATTTCTAATGAAAACTGCGGAAAAATTCCGATTTCTAGTTAGTTTTAAATGTACACGAAGTTAATATAGTAATATCTAACCTCACTCTGTAATGCCAAAACCAATGTCTAGGTTTACACAACCGTTTAATGCAGTAGTATAAACTAATAAAGCAAGCAATTGGGCAATCTTGTAAACATGGTATTTTACTAAACCTGAAGATTCTCAATGAAGATGTTCCAAGTTAAAATGATGAAAATCATGGTTAACCACATAGACCATCGCTCGGTTTCGTTCAATTTCTCCGTAAAGTATAATTGGGCTGCAAAATAGCTATTTATTTCACAACACTAATTTAAGACTTACGAAAATTACAATCAGATTTAAACTCCCCATATGGATCTACCACGGGTGGAGAATTCTTCCGTACTCCTGGCTGAAACTGGAACTATTATTACATTTGCCTCTCTATATTGTGTTCCATGTAATCTTTACGTACAAACATACTTCCGCTACTTGTAAAAGGCTGAAATGGCAGACATTTCATTTTTATGGCAAATATTTTAATAATCGCCTTGCTTACCATTGTGAAAGACTTTGAGATGAGGAAGGGCTTGAAAAGAATTTTAAATTATGTTGAATGGAAACTCACAACGGCAGTTACCTTTGATTCTGTCTAGAAAATACTATGTAAATATTCTTGTATTTTTCCGGCCGAGCTGCTTTACATACGTAGCTGCAATAAATAACTTCGTAAATAATTTTAATGAATGGCAGGAAAAACTGATAGATTAAATGATAGATTTGACAGACATTCTAAAATAAATGTGACATTTATTGGACATTGTGTTCTCTGCATTTTGAAGCAGTCACTGACGGCACTGTAAAAGTCATCAGGATAGTATTCTAACCTAATATTAATCTAACGTAACACACCATATAGTTTGTGCATCACTTAAATTTTCCTTAGCTTGGTGTATAGTATGTTCATTAAAAAAAAACTCTAGCAGGCTTTGGAAATTTTTAACAAGGTATGTCTTAGCCCATATGTTACAATTGACAGTCATAATGTCACTTATAAATGTAAACAATAATGCAAAACAGTTAGATTTTGAGGTAACTCTTTTATTCCAATATTATAACTTAATAATTTATAAAAATGGTTGAAAATGTCTTCCTTCCTGTTCAGTACACTTAAAAACCCTTCGTCGGAGACCATCTATGACATTACGTAACAGAATGGGGTTCTCATTAATTTCGTCACACTTTACTTGTATTCGCTGTCGCAGATATTGTAGATTACGAACAGGTGTTGCATAAATAGAGTTTTTAATGTAGGGCCCTAAGAAGAAATCACATATAGCTAAATCGCACGATCTCGGAGGCCATGGAATAGTTGCATTTCGACTAATTATGCGGTCGTCAAAGAACTCCCTTAAGAACTCCAGAGTTTCTTGAGTGCAGTGAGAAGGTGCCCCATCTTGCTGGAAAAAACTGCCCCTTATTTCATCATCATCGAGTTGTTCCACAAAGAGTGTTAATATCGTATTGCGGTATCGTTCTGCAGTTAGGGTTCTTAAAAAAGTATGATTTAAGTTTCCTCGTAAAAAAATAAAAAAGCATTTTACCTTCAAAATATATTGGTCCAATTATTCGTCTTCCACTTATCGCTGCCCAAATTCTCATTGTTTGCGAATTGACATAACCAGATTTATAAAACCATGCCTCGTCAGAGAAGAATGTTTTTTGTAGTATCTCCTCATTGTTATGTAAATTATTCAAAAACCATCGACAGAACTGCAGTCGCATGGGATAATCAACAGGCAACAATTCTTGAACTGCAGTTAAGCGATAGGGATACCTACGTAAATCTGTATGCAGAAGTTTGTGGTATGTTCCGACAGACAGATTGATTTGCTGAGACAGATGACGAAGTGATGTACTTGGTTCATTATCCATAACTTCTTGAGCGGCAGCAACAACTTCTGCAGTTCGTCTTACTGGTGGGCCGCTACCTTTTTTGCGTTGAATGCTACCTGTTTCAAGAAACAGAGTAACACATCTATTGGCAGTATTTTTAAACTCTTCATACTTAATGACGACCTCAGGAAACTTTGCACGAAACTCTTCTAAGCATCTTTGCAAGGAATAAGTCCAAACATCATTTATTTTCTCACCATTTCGAAAGTAATTTTCTAATAAAAAAGCTTTTTGTTCGAACGTATACCCCATGATGATAAAATAATGGATCAGTTAACAAAAGTCCAGTTAAGTTCTAAAAAGAACTGATTTAAAAGCGATGCAACAATCAAAATAAGAACAGATCCAAAATTGACAACAAACACAACATTCACATTTCGAGGTTATGTGGGATATGTGATACACTTTGACGTATACATAGGAATACATTTTAACGGTAAGCGATTCGGAATTCACCTGTTTCGGAAATGAAACGTGAAGATCTAATTATTATTTAATTATAAAGTTCAAATTGTTCAGAATATCAATTAACATGTGTATACCAGTGTATACAGGCGGAAATTTGTTTTATTACCAATTAAATCGTGTTTTACGTACTGATTTAAAAATTAGTAAATTTCGATATTTCGCTTCCTATAAAGTGCATGCTGTAAGAAGCCACTATACGTAAATTTACCATAGCCAGCTGCGAGTTTTTTTTTAAATGAACATATTGTATAAGCAAACAGATATATAGGTAAGTAACGTAAACGGACATTGACGACATTGGCTCGGACAATATCGCAAATGTCTAATTTTTCTGGCCATTAACGCTATTGCCCGAGCCTTGACGAAATGGCCCATTAAGGTTGGACAATGTTGTATATATAATTTTCATTTAATTTTAGATTTACATCCTTGTCCGGTCATTAACGATGTTGGTCAAAAGCCACTGGACACTGTTGAATATCGTGAAAATGTTACATGTGAATAAGTTAAATTAGTAATTAAGTGCTAGAAAAAATATGTTTTTAAAACTTATTATCTAAGTAGGTAACATATCTAACACAGATTACTCAAAAATCTAAATCTCTTCTCTGCTCCAAAGAAATACATAAAAACATAAATAAAAGCATATACAATACCATGACAAAGACTATCTTTACATATGGCACGGAGACATGGGAATTAACAAAAAAAAGAACATAGATAGATTCCTAGCGGCAGAAATGGATTTCCTGAGAGGAAGTTGTGGTGTGCGTAGACTGGAACATGCACGAAATCAAGAGATTAAAAGAAGAATAGACGCTCCTCATACTGTAATTTCAAAGTTTTCCGCCACCTGGACAAAAATCCCATCCATTTCATGAAGTGGAACCCATCGTCTTCCAGATGGTGAAATTATACAAAACTACAGCATTTGGATAACCAAATTGTCCATTTCATCAAAAGGTGGGATAGAAAACAATATTTGGTGTAATAATTGTTGCGTCGTCGCAAATGGATGTCCAATTCGTGTAAAGGTCACATCATCGCTTATCACCTGTCAAACAGTACCATTTTAAGTGTTGTGTTTTATTTGAAGAGTTGAGAGTTGTGGTTTGTTTTCATTTCGGGGTTCTCTTCTCATTATCTAATTATTGGTGTGCCATGGAGTACGACGCTAAAGACAATTTCTTCAATTAAATCGAGCAATATTACTCAAGGCAACCAGGAAAAAAGCCCTTTGCCAAAGAGACCCAAGTTGCTCTTGTTGAAGAAATTCTATGTGCCAAAACGAAATCGTAAGTTATTCCTAGTCTACTCCTAGTATAAATTCAACAAAAGTTTATATAAGATAGGTACTATTTATTCCAGGGACCAGAAGAGTAGAAGGGAGTATTACCTGCTTGCCACCTATGATATTTTGTCTCTTGACTACGGAGACCTCTGTGATCGGTGTCACGAAATACACGTTTCAACAGGCCATGGAGGAAATGTATGTAATATTAAAAAAGTTGCAAATCGTGCAATGACAAGAAAAGCATATTTCGTAAACTTGTCGTGAAGCCAATAACATCGAAAGATTTTAATGAACAAGGACAGATAGATCTTATCGATTTTCAATCTCTTCCGGATGGTAAATTCAAGTGGATATTGAATTACCAAGATCACATTACCAAATTCGTTTGCTTGAGACCTTTGGAGACGAAAAGAGCTGCGGAGGTGGTTCCTCAACTGCTGAAAATCTTCCTAACTTTTGGGGCACCCCGTATCTTACAAAGCGATAACGGTCGTGAATTTGTGAACCAGGTGATCAAGGAATTGAAAGTCAGGACATCGAGAATATGATCAGATCTTGGATGTACGATAATGAATCGGGCTTCGTTTCGTGCAATGGCAAAACAATATTTCCCATCATCGAATTATTGGGCGATCTCCATATAAAGCACATTTTGGCCATAACCCGCGTATGGGTTTCACTACTTTCAACCTGCCGAAAGAAGTCCTGGAACGCTTATTGAATGAAGAAGACCTGGATACTCTTGCTGATGAAGAATTACCGCAAGGGAATTAAACAACTTACAGCGAAACTGATCACAGTGGCAAGTCACCAAATGAAGCGCGAAATGGAGAAGATGATGAAAATAAAGGGAAAAATTGAAAGAACGAAAACTTACAGGATAAAGTTGCAAAATGCTGAATTGCAAAGGTATGGTTATCCTTTGTAATAGTCTCCATCTGAAACAAAAAGAAGTAAATTATATGGGGTGCTTCAGATAACACCACTCAGACTAATATTTTGATTATTTCGGGAAATTACTCCAATAAACCGATACATTTTAATTGGGAGTCCAAACCTCTACAACATTATAGCAAATTAATGTTAGAGGATTTGCTGGTATTGCAGAGGTTATACACCTTTTCTTTCAATTGTTATTGAAATAGCATCTATATGTATAATTAAGTTTGATGTACTTTTTTTATGCTCCGTCCAACTATGTAATTAAATACTATTGTTATACAGGGTGTATCATTAATATTGCGAAAGGGTGAGATTCCTTGCATAAAAATAAGAATAAAAGTTCATATAAACATGTTTCCTAAAACGCCTCGTATCCGAGATACAGGGTGTTGAATATTATGCAGTTGAAAATAAAACTTTTTTGTTTCCTCAGCATCATCACTTGTCGGATCACTCTATCAAGAGTGCCATTGACTTTTCATATGAAAGTCGTTACTTTACAGCGATTTGATAGTTGTTAGGTTTGTTTTTCAAAATGAATTACGCAAATAGTGAAATGTGCGATATGCATTTTTGTTAGGGTCTTGCCAACGGTAAATCATTAGCAGCCAGGCGTCTTTATGAAGAAAAATACCCTAATCGTGTAATACCACATCATTCGATATTTTCTCGTCTGCATCAACGTCTTAGAGAAACTGGAGGTTTTCGAAAACTTACCGCTGAAAATGGGCGACCTCGCACAGCAGCAACTGTACAAGTGGAAGAGGTGCTCCACGAAATTGACGAAAATCCTACTACAAGTACCAGGAAGATTGCTGCAAATGTAAATGTCAGCCATATGACAGTTTTCCGGATACTGAAGAATCAACTTTTATACCCCTATCACACTCAACGAGTGCAGGCACTTTTACCAACTGATTTTCTTCCAAGAGTAACTTTGTGTCGATGGATGCAACAAAAAATTGCTGAAAATCCACAGTTCGTTGCAGAAATACTGTTCACTGATCATCATCATCATCTGACATGGAGCTGACTCGAAGGCCGATCCTGGATACGCCAGGCCCACCCCATGCCAGTAAGGTAGGTAGGAAGTTTCGGGATAGGGTGGGGCATTGCACAACGTTAGCATGTCTGAGGCAAATTTTTCCAGAGAAGCCATAATGAATTTCCACAACAATCACCAATGGGCTGATGAGAACCCACATGCAATAAGAGCAGGCCGCCATCAACATCAGTTTTCACTGAATGTATGGATCGGAATTGTCGGAGACCACTTGATAGGTCCATTCTTTTTACCAGCGAGGTTAACTGGAGCAATTTATTGCCATTTTCTTGAAGAGGAGCTGCCGATGCTATTGGAAAACGTCCTACTGCCATTAAGATTACAAATGTATTTCATGCACGATGGAGCTGCGCCTCATTTCAGTTTAGTTGCTCGAGAATATTTGAACACTGTGTACCCAAACCGTTGGATAGGTCGAGGAGGCATACAACCCCGGCCTGCGCGATCTCCGGACTTAAATCCATTGGATTTTTTCCTCTGGGGTCACCTTAAACATTTGGTTTATACGAACCCGATTGAAACGCTCGAGGAATTAAGAAATCGTATAATAGCAGCTTGTCAAACAATTCGTCAGACACCCGGAATTTTTGAACGTGTTCGCCAATCAATGCGTCGCAGATTAGAAGCGTGTATTGATGTTGGGGGTAGTCATTTTCAACAACTGTTATAACTTATTCTTGTTGTTGCTATTGTTGTTTACATGGCATTATTGTCCTATTGTTAATTGCATAATATTCAACGCCCTGTATCTCGGAAACGAGACATTTTTGGAAACATGTTTATATGAACTTTTATTCTTATTTTTATGCAAGGAATCTCACCCCGAATTTTTTCGCAATATTAATGATACACCCTGTATATGCGCTTTGTATATAATCCGCTCTTTAATAATTACTGCGACCGCAAGGCTATTTTTTAATGGCATTCAAATGAATGTCATTTACACATGACAGACGTGCTTTATTAACGGTACTTTGCAAAGAAAACTCAATTTTGAAATATAGACAGGAAATCTGCTAAGGTGACTACTGTTCCAAACCCCTTGTTATCGTGAAGTTTCAAACTTTCAATGTAATCGATTTTGTTAAGGAAACTTTTATGAGCATCGGTATTTTGTGATGGAGTATACAATATAAATGCCATTAATAAAATATCAACTGCTTTTCGTAATGGATTTTTCCGAAAAATGTTAATGCACGTATATCTGTTGTCGTATATTAGTATGTTGTTTCTGGATTCTCATAAAATATTTGTATGGCACCCATAAGAAGACATGAAGACGACAGAAAGAAGTGAAGGGAAATATGGAAAAGAGAACAACAGTTTATGTAATCCTTACATGGGAAGGTATATTGATGTGAAGATTAGCTGAGCGAGTAAAGATGCAATATTTTTGTAGATTAGTGAAGAAAAAGAAGAAGGTGTTTAATGTAAATATGTACTGTTTGTTTCAATACTTTTATAAAACTACCTACTAACAGTAATAGAATGCAAACCATAAATTAGCAAATCAACGCATCTTCTCATTAAACCTAAGATGCATATCTTACCATTTCCGAAATATAGTTTCTGAAATATGCAGGTACCACATATGTATATAAATATACGCATGTATCTTAAAAGGTTGCCTGGGGAAGAACCAAAATGAGTACACCAACAAACATCCAAATACTATTATAGTATGAAGTTGCACAGACATGCAACAAGTTTCCCGATTACATGTCATGGCTGAGATTGAAACGCCATAAAATAACGTGAAGTACAGCACGCGATAGAATGCTACCTATCGGGAAAGGAATTTGGTAAAGAAAGATTTATGATCCAGGACGATAATTCTCCTTTCCAAAGAACTAATTAAATCGTAGATGACGATTAAAATCTACAGAATGGGCTGGGCAGCGTAATCTCCCGACCTAACTCCCACAGAGAAGTTTGAAGGATATCGAACGTCATATCTAAGGGTAAATCTACAACAAATATAATTCATTTATTATACACTGTTGCTGTATTTCGAAGGAGAATTTACGAAAACTGTAAATTCAAAAATATGCGAATTGATCAATCAAATATTAAAATTAGTTTAAATTTAAATAATATGTTATATAAATGTTGAAAGATTTTATCTTAGTGATGGTTTTGTTTTTTAAATATTTACTAAATTGTTTTCTAACTGAATTTCTTTATTACGAATCAATATAAGCTTTTTTTGTAGTGACCCATTAGATAGGTACCTATACACAGTGAATGGCTGAAAACTACATAATGGAATATTTGTTTAAGCTTTAATTTTTTAAGCAATGCTGGATTTTTTAACACCATAGTATATAAGATTTAATTCTGTGTTTCATAAATCACCGAAGATGTTATTTTTAAATTTATACAAAACAACAATTGCCCACTACTTAGAGATGGTTTCTGAATGTTAATCAACTGACTACATCACCTTTACATTCTCTCGAACCTCAAATAATCGGTTGTGGGAAGGTGAAATATATCATCCTTATATTCGAATAACATCTACAAGGCTTAGAAAATCATATACGTTACTATAAAAGCTTGTTGTTAGTTTTAATCCCTAGATATGCTACAACGGTTTAGTGAATGTACGAATTCGTTAATGATTTTTGTACAAAACGAGAATGTATAAAACTGTTTGTGTAAGCCAGCGGTTTGTTGTTAGTAGGCCAACTTTGAATATTATTCACATTACGTTCACGATCTCCATGTTCGGATTTTAATAAATAACATAATCATCACTTCATTTACAAGTTTTCTAACATGTGTAGAGTTTAGTTTAATATTAAACGCAGCGGTAACTTTCAGAACTTCTAGAAAATACTGGATGTATGTGATAATAATAATTTTCACAAACGATGAACATTATTATTAACGTTTAAATTCACTCGTGGATTTAGATAAACACACCCTATATAGTACACTCTGGATGTAAGACGCCATCACATTATATACAAGTTTGCTCTAATATCAATGCCACATACTTTCTGTAATGTATTGACCTCTAAGTATATACAACTAATCTCAGAATATAATTCAATCAAACAATCTGTATAATATTTGGAACCGTATGTACATTAGCACATACATGTATTAACCAAATACAATTTGTTTTCTAATTATTAGCTAATCTTCAGTTTTATTCAGTTTGTAACTGATTTTAAGAAGCTTTTTCCAATTGCATAATGTACAGGGTGATTCCAACCAATCTGCTAATATCATATGGTGCAACAAACATTTCCGATGATACTCTAAATTTACTGAATATATTTAGCACATATTGATGTAAGTTTAAATTAATTATTATTTACTGATAGTAGAACACCAACATACAATGCGCCTCAAAAGTATAGAACATTCCAAATAAAACTGAAACAATTGACTTTTTTCTAAAAATCTGGAAACACGTCGATTTTCTTCTTTCAAAATGCACATTTGTATGTCAAAATCATTGTCCAATATTCTCTTGTTCTTAAGTGATAACATCATCGCTATTTTTTTTAAATACCAACTCCATTTTTATAAATCTTTTCAACAGTTAAATGGTGATATACAATAATCGGTGCCATTTAACATTTTTTTTTTTTTTTGAGAATAATACATATTAATTTATGAAGCAAATTTTTCACTTCTGGTTCAGATTTCATCCACATTTCACAGTCAATCTACATTTTTCTCAACATAAAATTAAGTTTGTACTGTTAGGTTTCCAAAACAAATTTTATCAAAATCCAACAAGAAACACAAAAGTGATTTACATTTTTATGAATTGACATAAACATGAACATCTCTGAGGCGCCATATCTGCATAGCGCAGCAAAAAGAAATGTACTATTGTACTAATGTACTAATAGATGATTTGGGGTTATATAATCTCTGCTGTACGTGGTTGAAGATTTTCGCACATGTTTGGAATCACTCTGTACATTGAATATAGTTTTATTACAAAAAAAATCAATACCATTTTGAATAGGTATATTTGACCTATTTTAATAATATATTTACATATAAACATACTTTGGGTATATCAAATTCTTATACACGATATCATTGAAAGCAAGAAACCTATCCATGGACAGGTATTTTAGGATATTCAGCGTAATACGGGAAATCTTAAATACATGGACACATTCCTGTATGTACGAAGATAATTGCTTCATTTACAATTATCTGAATATGTGTTCAATTCTATTTAAAAGAAATACAACACATTTTAGACATCTTTATAAAATGTACAAGGTGCTCCCAACAAATTCTTTCACATGCTGTAATTAAATGCAAGAAAACTAGTTTTGAACGGATATTTTTAAATATTTTTCAATAGCCATTATATCACACAACAACGTGTAGTTTTCACAAATCGATGCACTTCACAAACAAATAATCAATGCTTACAATCTCCGTGAATAACTGAAAATATGGATAGTTTGTACCTTAATTCGGCGACAGAGTAGAGAAACTAGGAAAGGTTGATTTGGAATGAGGGAAGAAAGAAAGACCTTGTAGCTAGGCTGACGTCACTGGCAATCAAAACAAGGTATGACGTACTGAATGATGCAACAAATTGCGCTATAAGGATTGTTCTGGAACAATAAAGAAATAGCGACTAACTTGTTGTTTCAAACACTTAAAACGATACGACACACGAAACAAAACGTGGCACTTCTTTACTGGAAAGTTTTCATCCATATAGAACGATATGACAATCCTCACAGTAATTTCAACTAAGTTATTGACCCTTGTTTACATTTAATTTACCATTATCGTGAGTTTTATTGCGAGAAAACGTTACATAATCTATATTATGAGAGCAATAATAACCCCACACTATTTTAACTGAGCACGAAACGTCTGCACGCCTTAAGCGACTATTCAGAATTTTTGTGTTGAATTTAAATAAAGTAAAGAAATGGATATGTCAAACATTCAAATTCAAACATTCGAAAACCAGGCGAACGTGAACACGTGCTTTAAAATTTTTCGTACTAACGAATAAAGTGTCTTCAATATATTATTGTTAGGGTCGACCTTAAGGAGGGCGAATAAAACTACTGAATTTTAAAGCAGGTTGCAGCTCTTCTGCATTTCATTTATGGAGTTCCTGGATAAACAAACAGCGGATGCGATCAGAACTCACTGGCGGCAACAGCTAGTGACAAACAATAGAAAATAAAATAATAATAAAAGTAATAGTAAAAGACAGACTTACTGATCTGTCAATAAATATTGGGCGGTTGTACTAACCGGGGGTCCTCCTGCCTGCCATACCTGGATTGGGATTCGACAGGATACGGAAGCTCGTCTACCGGCTAGCTATGTGCAGCAGCCACTCGCAATCACAGATTAATTAGTATATTATGTATATCTTCTGGTGCACCATACTTTCAGAGGGAACCAGGTTACTGGACTATGTTATACACTCTCTCATTCACAAGAGTAGCGGGGAGACATTCCCCATATGCGATAGGGAGCGTTAATCTTAGTTGGTCAATCCTCCGCATAAAAGTCAGCCGATGCCAGTCTGGCATTGATGTAACACTCGCAATAATACTACTTCGACGTAGGCACCTTTACTAGACCACCTCTGTCAACTGACTACCTCCCAGATGATTGCTAGATGAATAATGATTAAACATGTCACACACATTAACTACTCATATAGTTAGTTATATATACTACACTACAGTTTCCAACAACTATTTACATAGATACACTAATCTTGTACAATAACGATAATAGGGTCCAACGCTTGTAAACCACACATAATACCAAATAGATAATACGCCACTATTCGGGTAACCACATACTTCATGGGACATAAACCATAACCTCGCCAGCACAATAAACACGTAAATGGTAACACTAATATTGCATTTTGCCTCAGCTTAGAGGATAATCGCATCGTAATTAGTTAGCAGGTTCGCAAACGCTATTAATCAGTTGTGACAGCAAATATGCAAAAGTAACGCCTAGCTACTAACAACGCTGTCATCGGTAAACTGCTATCCTGGCATTTAATAACATCCATCTACTCCTCGCTTTTACCTCACATTCCAAGAAACACTTGCCTGTATGGCCTCTCAATCAAACTTTCGTGATCCTCGCCGGATGTTGTTGAGAGCAGACACTACCTGCGTATACTTCTGCAAATATTTATTTGTTGAGTGTACATTTAAATAATATTCACAGTAGGTAAAAACCATTGCTTGCTTTTTTAAGAAACAAAGAAAATTCATATTTCTTTAAAGACTTTAAAGGTACTTATATTAAAATGCATATTTTATGCTTCTACAGTGTCTATTTATTTCGAGCGTATTAACTGATTGCAAGTCTTTTTTCTAGTTATAAAGCTACTAGATTCAGTTAAGTACTTACAACTATCTGAAAGGTTAATTAAAACTAAGTGTTTCTGTTTCAACCAAATTGTTCTAGCTCTTCCAGATGTAACATGAATCATGATTTTATCAGTACATATTAATAGTAATTAAATATTTCAATTAAGTTAAATAAAGGGAAAAAGCAAAGATTCTTCAAAGAGAACTTCATAAGCAGTTCGCAAAGTTCCAAAGTCGACCAAAGCCTTCGGGGGAACAAGCGATATTCAATAAGCAGATTTTCTCTGTAAGGCACGTGTAATACCTGAAAATGGGATTGTGTGAAAGCATGGAAGGACAGGCACAGAAAAAATATTAGCTGGCAGATAAACTATGAATTTATATACAGTTGCTGTCCTTCAGCTACTCGTAAACCCATCCACGTTCCCCCAGATGTTGCATTAATGTTACAAGCGGATAAAAACATAGTCAGGCAACGTTTGAGTTTTTCAGCACGCAAAACAATTACACTATCAGGTATCTAGAAACTGCTGCCAGGTATCGCTCTCTTATAAAGTATCTCGTATCGCATAACTTAAAACAATCAGTTACAAGTACATGGATTGGCCGACAAGGTTATATATAACATGGAACATGTGTTGTCCGTATTTTGCTGGCTCTATCATCTAACGGGTTATTACAATCTAGTTGATTAGTTGAAAGCTGTTGCTGTAGGATTTAGAAGATCAACATTGTCGATGCAACGTGCAGAATCTGTAACTCATCGTACTGCTAGACTTATAGATATAGGTTGCTGGTATTAGCTTATTTATAGCCTCACTCTGTTTCACTTAACTTTATTATTTTATTTTAAAAAACAATCTATTTGCGTAAATTAAATATAAAATACGAGGGCTGTTCTCTATCTGCTGAGCCTAGTAATGTAATACACAATTTCTTGCCAAAACACATTTATTTATAATTTTTCAAAGTATTCCCATGCACAGTCAATGTATTTTTGCATCCGTAAAAACGAATCTTCCCGCGTTCGGATATTTATTTCATTTTTAAATGCGTCAACTGCTTCATCGGCAGATGTAAAACATAAACACCATAACTTATTCTGTACACGCGGAAATAAAAAGAAATCATTAGGTGGTAGATGTGAACTGTACAGTCGTTCGAGTAGCAGTGTGCGCTCGAGCGTTATCTTAATGCAAGACGATCCTTCCTCTTGGACGTTTTTCGGGAACATTTTGGAGAACTTGAGGCAAACAAATTGTAGTGTACCATATTCAGTATTAACAGTACGACGATCCTCCAATGCTACAGTGGAAATATGTCCAGTAATTTGCAAAAATGTGGCGACCATCTTTTTGTTTCTTTCTCAAAGACTCAAACTGCCGACTGTTGCTTTCTTTCGGGATCATAGCAGTATACCCACGTTTCATCACCTGTAGTGATGCTGCACATCAAATGAGATGATTCATTGTCGAAGCGATCCAGTGTAGCACTGCACCATGCCACACGGTTTCCTTTTTGAACTGGAGTCAAATTGTGGGAAATCCAACGGGCACAAAACTTACGTACCATCAAGTGTTTGTGTAAAATGGTGGCAGTTGCTTTCACACCAATCTTTAAAGTTGCTTGAATACTCCTGGCAGTAACATACCCGTCTTTTTCAATCATGTTTCGTACAAGACCAATATTTACGGTAGCTAAGGAACACGACTTGTCACCAAATAGTCGATTGATTTCCTTAAAATATACTTTACGGCTTTAGCCACTCGTGAAATTGTAAAAAATCACAGCTCAACAATGCTCTTTATTCAATTCTATGATTACTTGGGGAAAGGATTACTTTAAAATTATGTATTTTAAAAACCTTCAAGTATATTTGACAACTTTTACTATACTTAAACTAATAAACAACTACGCTAAAATGTCAAGCAAAATTTGTTTCAAAATATCACAGTCTGCTAGATAGGATCAGCGGAAAGAGAAAAGCCCTCACATAACCACAGGATTATTACTTAATCCTTCATCCTACTTTCGTACTTCAGAAGGCAGCTATAAATACAAAGATGTAACTTTAAATTTCAGGACTGTATTTTAAATGCGTGGTCTCCATTTTAAATGAAGGATCGATGTTTTTAGTTCTATTTCCGAGATTAAACTTAATTTTAACTTAACATATTGGCTTGCTGCGAAATTGCGATTCGGAGTTCTTAATTCGGACATTCAAATACGCAATTTATACAACAAATGTAACATGTACACTGAATATTGCAATTATAGCCTGAATATATAAGATCTAATTTGGAAGTGCAAAAAATTTTAAAAATTTTCTATACGCTTTCGAGATTTCAGTATAAAACGCGGAAATTTAGTTCTACACATAATTTCCTATTGTAATGGTCTAATTTTGATTTTACAACTGAAACTATGAGAGCACATTTAGTATTTTCACTAAAAACTTATACTTGAAATCTGAAATACAAACTTCTTAGAATGACTTTCTGAAACTAAAATCTACGATCGGCTTTTAAATTTTTATATTTGATTTGAAACTTTTTTCAAACTTCTCGTTAAAGATTAAAACTATGAATTCTTAATTTAAAACACAGTTTTTGGACTGTAAACTAAACCAATTATAAATATAAATTGTAATGTAATTTTTAAATTCAAGATTATGATTTGAAAGGGGGATATACAATTTAGTTTTCAATTTTAAACTTAAAATTTCAATTTCGCGTTTGAATTCCTGCTTAAAGAGCGAAGTATTAAATTCTATAAATATTATATTAGTAATTGTAAAACCTTAAACACCTATTTTATATTATGTTAGTTATACTTGCACACAATGTTTATATTTCACATATCGGCTTTGATATTGTAACTTCAAACTGTAGAAATTGATATTCCAGCTGGAACTTCTTTTTGGTTGAAATTCGGTGAAGTACGAAATCTGGATTAGAAATTTCATCTTTAAATCCTAAATTTTAATTTTCGTTTCGAACTGCACCTGGATTCTTCCTTTCCTCTTAAATGACACCTTTAACTATAAAACCTCAAGGTTAGGATTCAAGAATTCGATCCACATTTAACTATTTAGAAATTTAGAATCAAGATTTCAACTTTAAACTGGATAATTAGATCTCAACTCTAATTAAATAGTTTAGACCTTATATTCGATATTTTATTGTGAAATACGGGATCATAATCTTGACAAAAAAGAGACTAAGTAATATTATATTCGAAATTGCTGTAGTTTTCAATTTTCAACTTATATTTAAAATTGCGATTTCGCCTTTGAATTCCCAGCTTAAAAAATGAAATACTAATTTTGACAAATATCATATTTGTAACGGTAAAACTTGAAAATTATATAGTTAGAATTAAATTATGGCTTTAAATTTCTTCCTTCAAACTAAATATATTTCTTGATATTCAAATTTCCCTGAAGTACGAAATTACCATTTCGGCATTAATGTCTTCTTTAAATTCTAAATTTAAATTTCAGTAGTA
>JABXWE010007260.1:0-10369 GCA_014611495.1 Limonius californicus
ATCTGGTGTCTAGCCTTTGAATAGTCTGTTTCATTTTGCGTGTTCGTAGTCGTAATAATTGTGTGGAGGTAGTACAGGTATTTATCAAACTTGACTGTGAGTTTTTCACCTGGAAAAGAATAAGTTATGAGATTTGTGTATTATGTTCGAAAATTGTCGACTAACATGTAATTTTGGATGAAAATGGACCTGTCAATTGTACGATTCTTTGTGAGTAATATTTGGATATAGGTGTGAAGAACATTTTAATATGATTTTAATAATCATTAATTGTAATATTATTAGTTTAAGGTGATTAATGTTTAAGATGAATATAAATTTTGTTAAAAAAATAATTGATAGGCCGTGTGAGGTGTCAAAACATTCCTTTTTAAATAAGGAATATGGCTAAAACTTCAGTTTTGATGTAGATGATATTTTCAAAAAGTTTATTTAAATATTTAGCATTTGGTTAATTGGTGTTAATTTCATTCTGCTTTCCCATTGGTTGAGGAAGTCACATGTTTATTGTAAAATGTACTTATTTTTGTTTGTATTGTTATGTTGCCATAGTTATTTGTAAACAAAAAAACGGAAAAAACAATAGGGACTCACAACGCGAACAGACGCCCGTCTGGCGACTCAATTAAAATTGTAATTTTGTGTGTTTATTATATCCTGTTTGAATAAAACTATATTATTAAGTGTTACGGTTCAAATCAAATTTGTTATTTATCTGTGTTAAAAATGCATAAATTTGGTAAAGTAGCCGAAAATCAAGAATTTGGGGTGGAGTATCAAAGTAGCATCAGTAGACTTCAATTGTTTTTTCGACATGTTTGGTTGTATCTGCGTTTGACGTTGAAAACATCAACATACTTCAAAGTTAGGAATCATCTACAAGTAGGGCAAAAGCTTTGATGCCTGTTGATTATTTGGGAGATATTCGCATCATATGCTGGAACTGCAACTGGAATATCAATCGAATTTAATTTAAAAAATATTAAAACAGATAAGTAACATGGAATCAACAATTTGAATAGTGAAGCAAGTTTGGGGTTAACAATTTGAAAAGAAAATATAAAAGTGCAACGTATGTATGAGATTATTGGTATATTTGAAAATCTGAAGTAATAAGCAATAAATAATTAATATTTGGGTTAATTACCTTGTGAAACGATTTTAATCATACGAAGATACGCAGTCCAAAGTGCGAGGAACTTCGATAAAAGCAACAAGAGATGGACTTTCGTTTTGAAGTTCACGATCAACAGGGCGCAGGAGTGCCATCTTAATTTCAGCTAGTGAATTTTACCAACACAGAAGAAAATAAACAAGTGCTCCTATGTGAAAAGGTGTGTCCGTTTGAAAGTGCTTTGTTAACAGACCTTACTTGTTATTTCATGTAACTGTGTCATTAATTGTTAAAATTGTTCAACGTTTTATAAGAAAACACTTAGATACTTTGATAACATTTAATTCATTTCTTTGTTGCATCCATATTTTATAAGTTCATGTTTACTAACTTGCATCCTTCGTCTTGTTCAGTTAACCAAGAATTTAAAAGTTATTCAACAGTTACGAACATTTATATTATTAACCCTGAGATAAGAGTGCCCTTAAAGTTTATGTTTGAATTGCGCCCTTTGTGTTGTTTCGACAACTTATGTAATAATATTGTACTATTTTTTTACATATGAAAGGGAGATCATCTTTATTACGGGTGCGAGTAAAGCAACATTCCCTCTTTTTTCAAACGTAATATTTTTGTCGCTTCAATGTGACGCTCATATGTAGGTCTCTCAATAAAACCTCATAATAACAGCAGAAATCTGTTATTGAGCAACAGTAAAAGAAACGAATAAACCTGAACTAATGTAATGATCACAACAAATGTTAAAAATGTATGCCTTCTTTCTCCAAACATTTCTGAACTCGTCTTCTCATACCTTCAAAAACATTTTGTAATAATTGAGGTGAGTTGTTAATTTCTTGACAGTTTTCTTCAATTTTAAGTTTCAGTTCGTTTAATTCATTAACTGGAGTTTTAAAAATGGTGTTTTTCAAATAGGGCCATAGAAAAAAGTGCAAAACAGTAATATCACAAGAGCGAGGGGGCCAGGGTGTTGCAGTATTCCTGCTAATGATTCGGTCATCAAAACATTCACATAAAAAATTAATTGTATCTGCAGCTGCATGAGCTGTTGCGCCAACTTGTTGCAGAAAACCATCCTGTAGCTCATCATCGTGAAGTTCATTTAAGAAAGGTTGCAATAATTCGTTCCTGTACTTTGCTGCAGTTAGCGTGCCTTCGAAAAATATTGGCCCAACTAACCTACGACGACTCATTCCAACCCAGACTTCTATTTTTTGTGGATGAAGGGGAGCTTTAATTGTAACGTGTGGATTCTCGCTACTCCAAATCCACATATTCTGTGAATTAACATACCCATTAAGGTAAAACCAGGCTTCGTCGGTAAAAAAGATTAAATTTAACTGCTCATCATTGAGATTATCCAAAAACCAACAACAAAACTGAACTCTTTTTGGATAATCCTGTTCTAAAAGCTCCTGAACGGAAATAAATCGGTAAGGATGCAGATGCAAAGCTTGTATCAATATTCTGTGGCATGTACCGTAACTAAAATCATCAACTTGCTGGCATAAATGTCTAATTGGCGTTTTTGGAGCCTCGTCAATTCGTTGTCCTGCAATTTCAATTAAAGCAGGTATTCTTTGGCCTACCAGACCCTTCTTTCCTTCCATCACTTCCAGTTTCTCGAAAATTGCTGACTAAGTTCTTAACCAAAGCATAACATTTTCGGTAAGTAGGAATTTCATTGGGATGCCTCTCTCGGAATTCCACAAAACAAGGAGGAATCAATCTGTCAGATTCGTATCAAAAAAAGATAACTAATTTATCTGACATCATAAACATTCCTATAGTTGTAGTAACGACGTGACTTTTCATTCCACAGCCCGCTGAGGATCAGCTTTTTTTGGATCTCTTGATATATATATATATATATATATAACCGTTAGTCGTAATATATATATATATATATATAAGTGAAGGGCGCGAAAATGTTTATCTGATCCAAAGAGGTCGCTAGTAATAAAAGTTTGAGAATCTCTTTTCTATACTATACAGGGTGTATCAGAAATTGATACAAATATTAAATCCGATGGTAGATCACAATATATACAAACTAGAAAAAACATTTCTTTGACAGTGGGACCCTTAAGATATGAGAAAATAATAATTGAAAATTTCACCCAAAATTGTTTGAATACCGCAGGATAATAACAAAAATTTGAGTTCAAAGACATGTTATGCAAAGGAGAGTAAGATAGAAGTGCGAAAACATTTCTTATCACCCCAATTCCGTAGTTATCACAAGCCAGACGAGTTTTTACGTGTTTGCCACTTTGGATTTACTTTACAATATTAGGTAATAACCTTCTACAGCTTAAACGCATTCTGCATGTATCAACAGCAGTTCTCCAACAAAATTTATTTTATTTTGTTATTCAACAAAATAAACTTAATGATTTTTGAAAAATGAATACTACCATTGAATTCTACTTGAGCCAATCTATTACTGGTTTAAATATTTGTACCTATTTCTGATATACCCTGTATAATATGGTACGCTGAAGGTCAATGAATTTGGTATGCCTAGCAATCATAATTATGCAGAATGTTATCATCAACATTTCACCTCTGCGTTGTTTACAGTGTACTGTATACAATTCCAAGACCAGAATAACTGCCGCGTTAACTTGAAATAAGACAAAAGCATTGCCCAACAAAGGCGCAACATTTTTACTTTTATCCTTAAATAATTTCCCATTCCACTTTTATTACTTCGCATTTTAGGCCACACGGCATAAAAAATATCAAACCCTTTCAGCCAACGCTTCTAAATTTTCATTACTAGCTTCTCTGCTATTAGATTGAAGCAAATAGATCTCAGGAGGGCGCATAGTGAAATGTTTTCGTTGTGCCGGCTTCTTTTTGTGATCATAAATCCTCATTAGTTTTACCAGCGTATCACAATTCTCCACTTAATTTCTAAAGCTGCTGCTATAACTCCTATTTTCATTTTCTATTTGTTGTATTCTAAAGAACCTGCATTGCACATGCAACCAACAATTTCTAATACAAATACTCATTGTGATGCAAATAATCCCGTAATTGTAGGAAATTATAGTAATTTCACAATATATTTGAATAAATACAAGTATTACGAAACTTGCTTTGTTATTATTTATATGTAATTCTGGGTTATTGAAATCACTCACTTCCTGAGCAACTTTCTTAGAAAGAAAACAAGTAGTACACATCCAATAGTACGGAGTAGGCATAAATATTACAAACAGGTAACGTTCGGAGATTTCTACAAACCACGTTCAGAGAAGACTGTTACATAACCGCATAATAACGATGTAGGAAGGAAATTAAACTGTTTTCACTTACTATGTGGATGTGTTTTTGTCGGCTAGTGAAAATCTATGATCTAATCTCGACCAGCGGGCATTACATAATTTTCTGGAGCTAGAAAAGTTCAACAATCTCACCAAAGGCACTTTTGAACTAAACCGACGTCGCAGTTGCATCGTAAATATATTGATTTGTGCAGGAAAGGTTGAGGGATTGAAATAGAAGTACCACGATAAATTTCAATTTTGTAAAATGTTTCTCGTATATACAGACGTGGAAAACGGCGGTCTAACTTCAAGACTTCGTAAATTACGCGAACGGTTTGAAGAATGTGCTCAAAGCAGAACAAAAAAATATTTGTCTAGAACTTCTACCTCGAAAGAAAATAAAAGTAAGCGCACAAACAAATTTAAATTAAAAATTCTGTACTAATATTCACCACACATATTAAAGTAATTATAATTGGGTATTTTTTATTTTATTTCTATTTATCATAGAATGTAAATCATAGTTAAAATGTATTAGAAAGTATTAAAATTAGTTTTCATTACTGATTTCTAATTAACTCTTAACAAAATGTATATATTGTCAGATACTGAAATATCTGTACATTAGTTCCGTATCCCCTCCACCTGCTTCACCATTATCATTATCTAAACCTAAAAATAACAGACTTCAACGCGTCGATTACATAAAGCTTCATATTCGTATATATTGGTGCATATGTATCAGATTCAATTTATAAGTTGCATTAAAATGTATAAGAAGATTACTGCGTATCATTTAAACAGACATTTGTATGACAAAAACTACCATCATCATCTTTGAAAAAATAACACTTACATAATTATTTATTGGCAATTACTATTAACAAAGACAGAATCCCATAAATCAGCAAAGTTCAATTGAAAGTAAAACAAATATTAAGGAGGATATTAGAAGCCGCTACGATTAATAAACCGAATATTTTCGGAAATATTTGCCCCACCATATTTAGGAAAGGTATGGCAAAACAAACATTACGTGTAATTCATCCTTTAAAATACATACTGAACCTCTAGAAAATGAAATTTGAAACTCCCACAAATCTCAAATTAATATAATAATAGCAATATACAAAACATTATATTAAATCAAATACGGAGAGAACAATTAGAGAAAGGCACAAATTTAAAAAAATACAATAGTATTACATAAAAAGTGAAAAAATTGCTTAATTTAAAAATGTAAAGAGTGCTCCATTAAAAAAAATGAAAGGAATGCAGAAAAATATGCAAGGTGTTCAGCTAGATGAAGATCATTATTTTGTTACATGCAAATTTAGCATCAGCTTAATTATTTCCTTTAAAGATAGTGTCAACCAAAACATAGAACGTAGCCGATGGGTTCAGCTACTATTTTCAAAGCAACTTTGTAAACCTTGTAAGCCAAAAAAATCAATAACTAATCTAAAATGACAAATAAAAGTTACAATTAGATTTGTTTTATTTACTGATTGACAACTCATCTCTAAGGAATCCGGGGACCACATTTTGTGTATCGCTTATCTAACTAGTCATCGATGTGTTTACGGGCCAAACGACCTTTTTCGTCGACCCGCAACCCGATAGGTGGAAAAAGGCCTACAGCTTAGCTCAGAGGAATAGAGTGGGGGGTTCGCGGAAATCACTTACGGGAGGAAATCTTCCTGATTGTGTACAGAGTAGGTCAAAATTAGCGGCCGCCACCTTCCAAATCACAGCTGATTGTAGGTTCTCGTGGAAGGCCGAGAAGCCCGGCAGCTTACGGGAATCGAACTCACCTTTATTGTGCCTCCCTCCTGTTTATAAAGCTTGCAAAATTCATGCACACACAAATACAAGTTATTCAATAATAAGAGGCAGTAAGTTTTCAAACACATATAATCAAACTATTAGAAATGACACAATACAAAAAAAGGACAGCAAATGATGATCTCGTAGTTTAATAATACAGATGTTGATTTGAACGTTCAGGGGAAGAATTCGCCGCTGCTGGCGCACGATATTTACATTCTTCAAACAGCTACGTGGCCAGAGGCGTCGGAGTTTACAAGCATATCACAATATAAAAGAAATTACTCTTTACAATTATAGTCCGCACGGTCTTAGAACAACATGTTGAGTCATCCAAGGCTGCGCGAAGCAATCCTACCAGTGGCGTCACCGGTATATTTGAAATGAGGGTCAATCAAGCAACTGTAGAAAACAAAACAAACACGTTGCACTGACCGCTTTCTTTCTACAACACTGAACACTGGCATCCCCTTCTACATGCCGAAATACAAAGTTGGACTCGCCCGTTTCAAATTTTGCGATCTGCGCAGCTTTAGTGATGTGTTGTTCTTAAACCATGCCTACTATTGCAGTGCAAAGGCAATCGGCTACTGAAGGTCGCTTCTTGTTGCATAAACAAAGTTCAATTACGTTGAATTTTGCAAGTTAGCGCGTAACAAGTTTCTTTTCACCACACAAAAAAACTAGTTCTTTACTTTAGCTTCCGATGAATGGGATAGAGAGAGATAGGCACAATTTCGTTCACAAGATCCGGGAAAATCCGCAGGCACGCCCCTGAAAACTGGATGGAATGGAGTCAACATCAAGGGCCAAAACTTTGATGCGTTCGTCGCACCGGCGATACTACCAGAGGGACAGGAACTGGGCTCGATATTAATCCGCCAAAGGCGCTCGGCAATTTTACAATAAATGGCCTTTCCAGGGATACAATCCAGTGTGTTTCTAAATCCGATACTTGTCGATAGTTCTGTTTTCACCCCACGGTAAAACAACGAAACGAAAATCACACATGATGGACACCCATTGAAAACCCAAGCCGCCCCTGCAGCACTCGACTTATTTACGGCTCCCCGTAGATGGAATTTGGAAAGCCCGGAGTCAACGAAGATGGAGGACCGACTGAAGAACTAACGCGACGCAAGCCTACATTTCGCCCAAAAGATTGAAACACATTACGAAATGTGGTGTAATAGTTCTAGAACGAAAATAACACGTGCGACTTCAGGGTCAACATTTTCGAGAATTGTTTTTAAACGGAAAATCTAGCCTACAAAGGGAACTTCAAGGCTTTACGGAATTGGCCCCTCATAGCTCAATCTTAAAATAAAAATAACAAAAACTGTAATCGACATAAGATGATGGCAATTAAATTAGAATTTTCATTCCTATAAAGGGGCAATTAGAATACGACTCTAATCCAGACAGAGTGGCACAAAACCAAATGAACATAACAGATGCCTAATTCTTACATTTATGAATAAACCTAATTTTACTGCATATTTGAAGATGTCTAAAAAATTGCAGCAATTGCTACTGTCGGGACCGGCGGTAATGCAGTGGTCAAAGCCTCAACTTAATTGTTTTTAAATTCAAGACGAGTTTATTAGCGGAGTTATTATTAACTGTAACAGCGTTTCCCTAATTGTGAGGCCGCTTGGAAGGGGAAGCAAGAAAATTATCTCTTCTTTTCTGTACTGGATGTTAAATCGGTGAATTGTTGCTCTTCTTCCGATGATAAACCTGTAGGTGTACTTTAAACGGGATTATTATCCATTCGTATTTGGTCAGAAGACTAAGTTTTGGACAACGTTTATAATAGACGTTTTATGCATGGAGAATAACACATATATTTGTATAGCTTGGTTTGTTATTATTAATAATTGTTTATAAACTAATCAATATTTTTAGGTCTTCACTGTTTATCTTGTTTGTCCAAAGTTCCTGATAGTTCTAATATATGAGTATTATTTCCTTGCAACTGGGTATTTAATATATTTAATTTTTCAAAAATATCAGTTAAATAAGCGACTTTTGTTATGAACAGTTCGTCAAGAATATTCTCGGAATGTTTGTCATTTTAATCTTTCAAAAACGATATATTTCCTGCCTAAGCTCAAAGGCCCGTTGTATAACTTTTCTATATGATAACCATCAAGATTCTCAATAAACAAAATAATGCTGGATGGTCAGCGCCCATATCATCGCACATTGAAGAAAACAGTCTTGCCCTTGAAGGCCTTGTTTTCATATAATTTACAGCAGAAATTGCAAGGGATGAAGTCCTGGGCTGATTTCCTTCTAAGCGAGTGATTCCTAGTGTATCACGCAATTGTGCTAAGTGGCATTTTGATTCCCTTTGCGTATAAGTGGTTGTAAACCATCATATTTTCCTGCCATCGCCGGTGCCTCATCAGTACAAACACCAACACGGGCTTTCCACTCCAGGCCGGAATTTACTATATAATTATCAGTCATCATAATCAAGCAGACAGTGAGAGGAGCAGTTAAAGAATGCATCGTAACCAAACATTCGGAACCCTGGAGACTCTCACCTCGGCAAAGACAAAGCAAAAATATGATGGGCAGCCACCCCCATAAGCTTACCAAAACAGTGCTGCAACAAAATGCGAGAGTCTTCTTAAATGAGGATTTTCTGCAGCCCATTCGTGAAAGAAGCTTCATCGGTCCATAAAATATGCGGTAGGTTTCAATTATTTTGTACTCGATTACATAATCTTAAACGAGCTTCAAAATGATTACCTAGAGCTTGAACTCTTTGATGATGATATGGATGTAAGCGAGTACTTTATATTATTCTCCAAACCTGGTTTCTACATATTCCAGTACGTAATGCAATTCTTCGCACACTTAAAGACAGATCTTCTTGGAATAAATTAAGACCTTGTTCATCACCGTTCATGTATCTACGGAGAACTCCTTGGACGACTGCATGTCTTGCATTGAAAGTGCCATGTCCCCTCAGCTGATGATGTGAATTAAATAAAACTGCACGCATAGGCAGTCTTCTATTGGGATATCTTCTACGAGATTCTAGTTGTGCTGCTAAAGAATTTCCACCACACAGACCGTAAACATAATGAATATCTGTGTATTCTCCATTTGAAAATAACATTGGCATTTTGAATTACTTCTGAATTACGATGGGAATAAGCATACAAAGAAGAAGCTAATAACTTCAGTATTACAGTAATAAACTGACAAGTTACAAACAATAATTTGTTTAATACGATAGGTATTCAAATGTTACCATACAAAAGACGCGATAATGGCAAGTAGATCAGAATTTTAGAAATCCCGTGAACTAAAATTGTAGCCACATAAATTATGAAATAAACAGTAACTCGTTAACGGTTACGTTTAGGACATATGTTTATATGTATAGACTTTTCGACTCTAAATAAGTTCTGGAATTCATTCTTGAATTATTGCCGGTAGGTGTTTGGAACAAACTGTATTTATATATATTGTTATGTGATTTTAAAATTTGCCGCTACACTTTATGAATTCCGTAATTTATTTGCCGCTTCGTAGGAATTAGTATCGCTGTTTTAATTGAATTCTTATTTTGGGTTACCGTTTCGGTATTTTGTTTTGTCTTTCGAAGTTCGAGAAATGTGTCAATAGTCCATTTGTGTAAAAACTGCAGACTCTGGTTTTCTCGCGCGAGACCTCGAACGCTTCCTGGAATTCCGAGCGTCAAAAACAAACTTCTTTTCTAGAACATTTCGTAAGATTTCGTCATGTTGTGCAATCTTTTGAGGGGGGGTGCTGATTCCCGTTGCATTTCGAGGGCAGTTCTTTTTCGATCCTGGTGAACTCCGGTCGCCCCTACGGGCGACCGTAATTACGTCAAGTGCCGCAGGAGTCGGCTAGCGGACCCGAATGTAGATGCACGTAAACTCTGGGTAGCAAATTATTCGTGACATTTTTGGTGCCGTATCGTTTTCGTTCTTGTGAACCTGAATTACGACCGTAGTGTCGGATCTAAACCAGTCACGATAGACAATTGCAAAAGTTAGGGAACCCTGAGTGTTCTCTTCTCGTTCCAAACGGATATAAAGGCCCATCAGCAATCTCCCTGCGAAGGCCGCCGCTGTGCCGTCCTCGACGC